>CAJVPM010000045.1:0-28181 GCA_910592325.1 Scutellospora calospora | reverse complement strand
TTGTAGTTTTCTTGACAAACTTGCGGGTAATTGTGACAATGGACAAGATATCGGTGAAAATTGCGCAGTTCTACCCTGCAAAGAAAATTTAAAATGCGAAAATATCAACGGAACACCTACTTGTATCTAATAAATAAAAAAAATAATAATGATTAATAATAATAATTCAAATATGTATAGATATAAAATTTATTTTAAAAAAAATATAAATTCAAATAAAATTTTTCTTATATAAATGTCTTTTTTTTTCGTTTTTGTTTTTATAAAAATTGTTATTGAATAATTACAATCATGAAATTTAATATTTTGACAATATTTTTAATCACAATTTTTATTGTTTCCGCATTAGCAAATCCAACTCCATATGGTATCTTAAAAATTTTGATTTAAAAATTCATATAATTCTAATTTATAATTATATTTTATTTATTTTATTAAAGATGACAAGAAAGATCATGATAATGATCATGATGGAAAAAGAAATAATTTTAAAATAAGAAATTATAGTGTTTATAGTCGTAATGCTCAACATGATGATAGTGAGCATAGTGGTGGTGGTGGTGAACGTCATGATCATGGTATAATAATCAATTCCAAATTTAAATATTACCTTTATTTGAAGATAAAAAAATCAAATATTTATTTATCTTATTATTTTTATAGACGGATATATTTTTCAAAGAAGCAAAAAAGATGACCATGAAAATGAACATGACCATAAACGTAATGGTAGAAAATAAAAAAAAATATAAATTGATTAAACAATAAAATATTTATATTTATTAATAATATATAAAAATAAATAAATGAATAAAAAAATCTTAACGTTTAAAAGTTAAACAAATTTTAAAACTAATAGAATCCTTAATTTCTAATATTTTTAAATTTTCATGTTTCTCACATTCTTCAAATATTTTTTCTTTTAATTCATTATCAAAAAAAATTAAAATCGAAGAAAGTATCTCAAAGGAAATTAAATTCTTTAAATTTTTCATAATGAATATAATGATATCTACATCATCAATGGAATCAACAATAAAAAAATATCTCAAATTTTGTAATTTGATGATATTCTCTTTAAATTTTTGAATACTTTCAAAACTCATATTTATCAACTCTAAATTTGTTATATACTCGATCTTATTGAAAATATCAAAATCACAAGATGATAAATTTATATGAGATAATCCTAAACCATTTAAATTTTCAAAATTTCCAATATCAAGAAATCCAGAAAAGGATAATATCATATGATGTATTATCATATAAATTTTGTGATTTTTCATATAATTATCTAAAATTTCATTATCGATAAATGTACATATATAAACATATTCAATTATTTGAGAACAATCAAATAATAAATTAAATACATAAGAATTCATCGAATATTCTATTCCAAATATCTTTGTGATCTGAAAAGTATCTACTTCCTTCACGTATGAAAGATAAGAAAAAAGAGGAATGAAACCATCTTCTACTGGAAGAACAATATTTAAAAAATCTTGTTCATTTTTTAAATAATAATAATCGTCTACTATCGAATAAAACATTTTTAAAAAATCTGATTTATTTTTGACTCTTAATTTATGATAAATAATCTTCTTCAAAGAATCGATATTTGGATTATCTTCATGATACTTGAAAGGATTCTGCCATAATATCGGAATCGCAGTTTTAGCCCAAATTCTACATACCATGATACAACTAAACAAAGATATGTTCATGTCATAAACTTGAGAAAATATCTCGAATAAAACATCAGGAAGCTCAAGAAGTGACATTATATTTTTATAATAAGAAAAAATCCAAATTTTTCTTGACTTTGTTTTTACTGAAATCACATGTATTTTTGGAACGAGATTTGTTTTGAGATGTTAATATAATAATACAAATAAGTATTGTAAGTGCAACAACAGCAGGTCCCATTATTGTTATTTTTTTTTAACTTGTTCAAATCCAATTTTATTTATACTTTCTTTAATTAATAATTAATCTTATTTATTATATGATTTTAATTAATAATAGATAAAATAAATAAATAATAATAAAAAAAATACAAGTAAAAAATTAAAAATTTCTCAATCTTCGAAACAACACTAAATCCTCAACCTTTTGTAATGATAGTTAAAATCTACTAAGTTCATCCTTTTTCAACTCCAATTCCATTATTCATCTAATGAAAAATCGATAAATTTTTTAATTTTAAAATCACTTTAGTTTATATAATATGAAATAATTTCATTTTCAATTCGACTATTTTCTTCTTGTATAAAATCTGAAAATATATCTAAATATTCAATCTCCAAATGAATATAAAAAAATAATTGGAATTTCGAAATAAAATATTCTATTTCTTTGATCTTTAAACAAAGATCATCAACTAAATCTCTTGAACAAGAAAAGATTTCTTGATTTGATTCTTCATGTTGTAAAAATTCTTGAATAAATTCTGAATTAAATTTTAAATATCGATGACCCAAACATCTCTGAAAAAATACTTGAAATCGGGTAATGAAATCTTCTCTCTGTTTAATTTTTGAATTAAGATCATTGATCTTATCATATACAGAAAGATAATAATCATCATGCAAATTTTCAAATTCATTATCAAATAAATCTTTAGACATTTTTAGGAATATCAAATAAATAAAAAAAATAAATTAATTTATAAAAAAGAATCATTATTAATTCGATTATTTTAATTAATAAATAAATATTTTTAAATAAAATTATTATTAATTAGAATTAAAATTCTTATAAAAAGGTTATTATCAGAACACCAATAATTAAATTATTTAAAATGTCTTATAAATGGAAAAAAAGATATGATTCTGAATTACGTAAACCTCCTAAAAAAAATAATCTTAATTCTGAACTTGTAACAGTTTCATTAAGTGATTCAGACGAAGATGATAATAATTCAGAATCTTCTACTATAAAAAAATTAAGTAAAAACAAAATCGATGATATTACCAATCAAGCTTTTGAATATTATCTTCAAGAATGTGATATTAAATATAAAGAAGTAAAACAAAAAGAAAATTAATAAAAGAACAAATTAAAAACTATATCATAGCAACAAACGATAATTTTGATAATTTTAATATCTTAACTTTTGATATCAAAGAAAAAATTAGTGATGATGCTGATCCTAAAATCATATTTATATTTCTCATGATCACTCGAATAACTTATCAAGAAATATTAAACTTAAATAATAATACTAAAACTGAAAGTAGATATTATAGAAATCTAAGAAAAGATAATAACACTTGGGAAGATATAGTTAATGGTTTTGTAAAAGATTGGGAACCTAGAAAAGCTTTAAATTGGTTAAATAACCGTTACGGTTAATAAATTTATTGTATAATTTTTTAATTTATCATATATAAATAAAATTTTCTTTTAAATAAAAATACATTATAAACTAATCAATAAACTGATAACGTAATTTTTATCTTTTCCATAATTATCATCAAACTCGATATTTTATTAAAAAAACTTGCATAAAACATTCTTTTCTTCGAAAAACTAATCTTGCACAGATCTTCTATAATAAATATCCTTACCTATCACCAGATCTTGATACTTTGTTAAACAATTATATAAAATCTAAACCAATTGTTTCCATTGTATCCTCTTTTAAAAAAATATTCATACACGTATTTGTTTCGTAACAAAGAAATGGCATTACTCATACAATATCTATTTATTAATACTAAATTCAGAATAAATTACTTATATAAAAACAACTCCTTTATTATATAATTTTTATATAATAAATAATATAAATTAATTATAAAAGACAATTTTACAATAAACATTAAAAAAAAATCTATTTGAAAAAAATATTAAATTCTCCCGTAACTACCATTGTCTTAAAATCAATAATGCCCCTAACAACGTTCACACGATCAATCGGTTCTCCATTTAAATTTTTGATCTTTATATTCCCGTTACAAATTTCAACTTTTGATTTTTTTTCTTTCAATAAATTATAATCTTTTTCTAACAACTCATTGTCCTTTGTCAATAAATCATTTTCTATAGTCAACGAATGATTTTTTTCTTTTAAATCTTTCATTGACTTTTCCAGTTCTTCAATTTTCTTTTCGAAATTCAAAATTTTTTCTGCTTGTTTTTTTTTGAAATTTCTCTGATGTTTACAATTCAATAATATCTTTTTATCGATGTTATTATCATCGTCATTTTTTGTTTTTCGTCCTCTTGTTGATTTTTTTTGATGCATTATCGATTTTATTATTATATTATGAATTTGGTACAATATTAAAATTATCAAAATATTCCAAATATTTATATCATACTAATTATTAATTAAAAGTTACGAAAAATCTTTAAATATTTATCAATAATTTGTGTTACAAATATTGAATTATTAATTATTTTCTATTTAAACTAAACTATTCAAATAAAAATTCTTGATCCACATTCATCATTCTTTTTGTATCATATTTTAAAATACTCATATAAATAAAAATAAATATATTATTCACGTAATTTTTAATATTCTCAAATTCTCAAAAATGTTATCCTCAAACGAAATCTCCAACGAAATTTCTTCAAATAACGAAATACTAAATATTCCAGACAATACACCAAGTTACTTAGAAGAATGTCCCATGTGTTGCGAAAAAATAAATTCCATGTATCAATTACCATGTAATCATGTATTTCATATTATATGTATCGAAGATTGGTTAAAAAATAATGAAAATTCTAAAAGATGTCCGAGTTGTGAAGATACATACGATAAAAATGATCTTAAAACAATATTAAAACAAATCGATGATACTAAAAAAATGAAACTTAAAAGAAAAGAAAGAGAAAAAACTAAGATAAAAGAAAAATACGAAAAAATCGAAAATGAAAGAACTATAAAGATAACTACATTTAAAAAAGATATGAAAAATAGAAAAATAGATCTTAAAAGAAAATACGAAAAAGATTTGGAGGATTTAGTAAAAGAAGAAACAAAAACTTTAGATGAATTAAATAAAAGTTTAAATCAAATAAAAGAAGAAAATATTAAAAGATTAAAATTAATAGAAAAAAAATACAATCTGTAATTTATAATTTCGTTATCCAATGTAAATATTTCTAGAAAATTCTAATATAGAATTTAATTTTTTTTCGTATTCATTCTCATCTTTGTTTTCTATTTCGATGTCTAAATTTTCACATATCATATCTATCACATCCTTGTAATTTTGTTTGATATTTCTCGCATCTTTCTCTATCGTGACTTTATCAGATTTTAATAAATGTTTATTTTTTACCTAGTCATTAACAATAGTCGTGATAAATGTTATCAATAATAATACAAGATCTGAAATAAATTTATATAATAATATACGAATTATATCTTTGTCAAATATTTCTTCGATTACATCTGAATCAAAATTCATTTAAACTAATCTATTAATTTCAACACAGTATTTATAAAAAAATTATTCGTAATAATAAATATCAATTCTATCAACACCATAACATTTCACACCCTCATATTCAAATTCTTTTGTATTTGTTAATACAGCATGTTTTTTGAAAGGCCTATCATTACCATCTTTTTTACCTATATGTAATTCTTTATTCTTTTCTTTTCCACGTGTTAAAAATTCTCTAACATCATCTTGAAGTTTTTCTACTTCTCTTTTCCTTTTCTTTTTTTCCCTTTTCTCAGATTCATTTTTAGGAATATATTCAATATCTTTTTCTTTTTTTTCACTTTCAATCATAAAATTTGTTTCTTTTTTTCTAAGATTGAATTCAGTATATTTATCTGGTATCAAATCTTTTGATTGTATTTCGGTTTTTTTTTCTATAGTTTTTTTTTCAATAATATTATTATTATTAACTTCTTCTTTCCAATCTATTGTTTTCTTAAATACATTAAAAAATTCCGTGTCTTTACAAATTTTAATATATTCTCTTTTATAATCATCTAATATGCCTTGATTAGAAAATATAAACAATTTCATTGGTTTAGAAAAATTTTGTAAAGCGATTTCATCAACTTTAGGATATGGAACAAATCCATCATAATGATATATTTCATATATCAAAAATGATAATTTAGGACCATACGTTCCTTTTACAAGGAAAACATTATGTTGTTCATGATTTTCACAAATACATTTTCCACCAAATGTTTTTTCCCAATCATTAATAAAGTTTTGTTTAAAAGTTTCAAAATTTAAAGCCATTTTAATATGTCTTAATAAAAAAATCAAAGAAAACTCTTTAATTTATAAATATTTTTTTTTCGTGAATAATTACTAATAA
Organism: Scutellospora calospora; assembly: GCA_910592325.1. NCBI lineage: Eukaryota > Fungi > Glomeromycota > Glomeromycetes > Diversisporales > Gigasporaceae > Scutellospora > Scutellospora calospora. The sequence continues at coordinate 21,875 of CAJVPM010000045.1, read as the reverse complement.
ATCACAGCAATTATTAATAACTATTTTTATTTAAAACAAAATATTTTATTATCAAAATATTTACTGAAATATGGGAAGACAAAAGAAAAATCCAAATAAATTTGATAGTACTGGAGAAAAACCAATTGAACGTATCAAGTTTTTCATACCAACAGACAAAAACATCATATGAATCAATTATGAAAATTAAGAAAACTCGAAGAAAATATAACTTGGATATGAAAGCTCGATACTTGAAACTTCAAGATGAACATGAAAACAATTTAAATTCTATCTCTGATGATATCTCAAAAGTTGAAAATATGATCAATATTCAATCATTTGAAATTTTAGATTTCAGTAATTTAATTTTTTTCAATAGTTTAGATACTGATAATTTAATCGAATTTTCAAATCATTTAAATATGTAATTTATGAATATTTTATTTATGTTTATATGGATCATTACTAAATAAAATTATGAATTTTAAGTACATAATAAAAAAATCTTGTTTATTAAATCAATAAAAATACATGTTTATTTTTTAAAAAATCCTCGACATACATGACCTATAAAATTTAAAATCAATTAATAAAATCATTTATCAAATTTTAACATATGTAATAAAATTTTAAATTACTTCTTAAATATGTTGATGATGAATAATTCTCTCTACATATTCTACACGGAATATTCTTAAAATTAACATCTCTCTTCTTATGTTTGTTATAATTTGATACAGAAATTGTTGTGTATTCATGTTCTTCACAAGTATAGTGTTTTAATTTAATATGTTTCTCGTATTCTTTCATATTACTAAATTCTTTTTTACAATGAAAAATTTTACAAGGTATCAATTCTTCATTATTGACATTTTTTGTCTTACATTCATCACATAACAATTCAATCACATCATATTTTTTCTTACAATTCTCATATATCAAATCCATATTTTCAATAAAATACTGGCTGTCAATCGAATGTATTTATTTAAAAAAATATTATATTAGTAATTGAATAACAATACAAAATAATTACATTGTTGAATAACAATACCAAACAAAAAAGATTTGAAAATATTTAAAATATTCACACATTTAAAAAATCCAATTTCCTATTTTTATATTAGTCTCTACAGACATAAACTTAATCAAATCTTAATTGTTTTGAAAATTTTAATATTTTCTCTAATTTTTCTTTATCTGAATCTTCAAGAGAAAATTCTATCTCTAAATTATCAAGAATCTGATTTATCAGTTCTTCATTTCCTGAGTTATTTTTCGATTCGATCTGAATTTTTTTAATATCTTTTTCAATTTTTACTTTTTCTCGAATGTGTTTCACATTCAATCGTATAATTTCTTGATATACTAAAAGTGTAACATCATAATAAAATTTTTCTGTCCAAAAACTACGATTACCAGACAATCCAATCGAATTAATATATACTCCTCTCATGTAACTTCTTATATTATGAATCTTAGTCGATATAGTATATCCAAAATTAGTTGATGCAACAAAATATTTAAGTGAATTATTTATGTTATCGATATATTCCTTTAGATAAATTCTCAATTGTTTCTTTTGTGTTTCAGTCCAGATAGATGAATAAGTAATAAAATGATTAATGATTTCATTTATATTTGAATCTGATAATTTAATCATTTCTTCTCTATTCATCCATATAATTTCTTGACAAATAGCATGTAAAGCATTAAGAATTGTATGTTCTGCAGATTGTGCTGTACCTCCGATTATATTAGCATTAAAGATAGAACTAAATTGATTTTTTAAATTGAATAATTCATTTTCATCTATATAATCATGATCATTTATTACATTAATATATTTTTCACCGATGATTTTTAGATTATTTATTTGAACTGTATCCCATTTATTAACCATAGCAATACCAATAATGTAAGTATTATTAATTTCCTTTTTTCGATTTTCTGATAATTTTTTCATATTTATTTTTTTTAAATCTATATTGAATTATTTATATATTTTTATTAAAATTTCTTTTAAGTTGATTTAAATAAGGAAAAATATATAAATTTGAAACAAAAATTATATCTCTATCTATTCTTGCTTGATTCTTGATAACTGCTCTATCTTCATGTATAATGATTATCTTCTCTCCTCGATAAATATTACGAGAAATTAACATAGATAAAAATGATCTAACATGTAATTCATTAACCACTTTGCCTTTGATACCTCGAATAAATATTTTTTTTTTCATTTTTGTTCCTTGATTTCTTCGTTTTTCAAAAATAATCGCACCATAATCCATATTTTCTTGAGAATTATTTAATGAAAATACATGTGTATCTTGATGTTGATTCCAGATTATCAAAAACAATCTTCTCATTATTTCTCGAGTGAAATTATTATGTTTATTAGATATATTTATTACATATGCATCTTTACATAATAATAAAAATATAAAAATAAAAAATATGAATTTATTCTTGATCAAATTAAATTAAATTATTGATAATACATATATTTATAATAAAAAATCTTTGAAATTCTCTTTCATAAAATTAATAACTTTCTCATTTGCTCGTATTTTCCTAGCATCAAAATTCAATACACGTAAATTATCTACATTGATTGTTCTTGATAACCCAACATATAGTTGTTCACTTTTGAATATTTTCTTACAATCTATCTCTAACCTCTCTATACTCAAACCTTGAGATTTGTGTATAGTTATCGCATAACATAATTTCAATGGTATTTGACTACATGTAAACATCAATACTCCATCTGCATTTTTCTTTCTGAATAATTGTTTTCCAACATCTTGTTCTTTTTTGATACCTTCAAACTTAACTATCGGTACCAAATAATCCGAAGAAACTCCTATAGGAATTGTATCTCTATACTCTTTCTCATTTCTCATATCTCTAAATCCAACGACAATACCTCTTGTTCCATTAGCTAATCTTCTATCTTCTTCTGAATTTACAATATGAAAAACTTGTGCTCCTATTTTCAAATATAAAACTTCTTCTACTAATGTTCCTCTTTCAAACCAATCAAGTAATTGTTGATGTGATAATCTGTTTCTATTTTTTTGAAAATCATCCTTATCTTTACTCTGCGCAACAGACCAATCATCAGATCTATATTCTAATAGACCAGGCACACCTTCTTTCAATACCTTTTCAATAACTCTATCCAATGTATCATTAGATATCAAATCTGGATTAAATGTTTTACCAGGTAATATTCGATCATATAAATCTGGTATCAAATTGATCATGTTACATCTGTAAACTTCTTTATTAGTCGAAAAAAGTTTTGTCGGTTGGATACCATCCTCATATTTAATTTTTCTCTCCAAACTCTTAATAAAATTAAGAAAATCTCTGTTTATCTTTCCATATCTCATCTGATCAAGACCTTTGATAAAATATTCATCACTCTGTCTATATATTTTCTTTAAAAAAACCTTTTCAAATTTTATCTCTTTCCAAACATCACTCTCAAACGCATAATATTCATTTTTCACAGGTGGTAATTGAGCAAAATCACCACATATCACAAGTTGAATTCCTCCAAAAGGTTTACTTCCTTGACAAATATCACAATCTTTTCTATGTAATTCGTAATTATCTTTATATTTTTTATTGTTTCTGTTCTTATAAACAAAACAGTTGTCTTTACGAATCTCACGTGCAACTTCATCAACAAAATCTAAAGTATCCGCATTTATTATAGATATCTCATCAATTATCAATACTTGTGTTTTCAACCATCTATCATAAACTTTCCAGGTTTCTCTTATCTTTGCAATAATAAATTCAAACGAATCTTCCATTATTCCGATTTTTGCAAATCTATGCAACGTGATTCCGTCCTTTATGTTCAATGCTGATATTCCTGTAGAAGACGTTACACCAATTTTTTCTTTACCATATTTCTTGTATAATTCACCAATAAGACAATTCAATGTAAAACTTTTTCCACATCCACCTGAACCAGTAAAAAACAAAGATAATCCTTCTTTTATGACAAATTCTATAATCCTCTTTTGTTCATCTGATAAAATATTTAATATCTTCTCTTGTTCTTGATCTTGATCTTTTTCTGTTTTCACATTATCATTATTATACTTTGGTTTTTTTACATATTTACCATTATTTTTATTTTCAAATTTACGTTTATTCATTTTGATAATTACAAAAAAAAATAAAAATAAACTTTATTTATCAAATATAAAAATTATTAATGAATAAATATAATTATTAATATATTTATTATAGTATTTATGAAAATATAAAATCATCAGATAAATATTCTGAAAAAATATCATTATTACAATCATCAAACGATAAAAAATTATCAATATTATATGTTGAACTATCATTATATAAAAAATTATTGTTTGGTAATAAACTATCAAACATAAACGAATTGTTGTTATACATATTTGGATATTGATTTAAATTATTAATTGAAAAATTATCTCCAATGAAATAATTATTATCAAATTCGTGTATAAATAATGACTCAAAAATACTATTATCAATATCCTTTTCTTCGTTGAGATTCGTTCCTTCATTTATTTCTTCAATCTCTTGGTTTATTTTTTCGTTTTCTTCTTCGATATAATCCATCTCTTCACTTTCAATATTTTTCTCTACACCGTCTTTATTTTTTTCTTTCAATCCTTTTATTTCTTCGTTTAACTTCTTTAATTCTTTTTTCAAGTTTTTATTTTCTTCTTTAAATTCAATACCTTCTTTTTTTTCTTTCTTTAATTTATCATTTTCCTTTCTTAATTCTTCTTTTTCTCTTTTCAATTCTTTTATCAAAGATAGATTTTTTCTCAAAGTTTCAGTATATACATTCAAATTCTCTTGTAATTCTTTTTGAAGTTCTTCTTGTTTTTCTCTGAAATTTCTTTGAGCTTCACGATTTCACAGAGTCTTCTTTGAAACTTTACCATCATCTTTCTTGGGTGGTCGTCCCACTCTTCTACTTTTACTTTTACTTTTTTCTGAACCTTTGTAAAGATCTGTGATTTTATTAGCATTATATCCCATTTTGATATTTTTTTAATAATTGATATTTTTAATAATTAAAATTATGTTTTTATTTTTTTGATTAAATGATATTTTTGAAAAAATTTAATAATTCAACGATAGATAAATCACTACTCTTTTAAATCTTTTGGACATTATAAGAACAAATACAAAAATATGTTTAATATAGATATATACGGAAAAACCTTATTAAGGTAATTTCCAAATAAGAATATTTGACAAAAAAGAAACTTGGCTCAATAATATTCACGCCATCCAACTATTACAAATTTCTCATCAATGTTTGACAAAAACTCCTTCACTTTCACAAAAATCTCTTTGATCTTATTACGCAATCTAAATCTGGAACGTTTAAGACACACAATCATCAAATAGATTCGGATAATCTCATTATCTTCTGTTCAAGCACAAAAATCTCACAATAGAACTTTCTATATTTCTGATAACGGATAAACCTTTACTTTTGAAAATATAAATACATTTCGGAGACTGATAATACGCATCAATCAAATTATTACAGATAGTGTTCATTAATAGTTTCAAATTTTCCAATTCCATAACTGTGCACATTTTGTGATTTTGGCGCACAGAAAAAAAATAAAACAAAGAAAAATAGATATTTTTATAAAGATAAGATTAATAATAAATTCTTTAAATATATAGTACAAGATAACATTTCTTCTCACGAATTTTTAATCATGTAAACATCTTGTGATTTTGATATTCAAACAAAATAAAATAAATAAAATAAATAAAATAAATAATTTAAAATTCTTTAAATATGATACAAACAAAGTAATTCTAGATTCCGAAATTCTTTAAATATTACCAAATCAAAATTTTTAATAGTTTGATAAATCAATGATCAAAAAAGGAAATATCTTGTTTTACCAACCCCAAAATTTGAGTAAATTTAAAATTTACGGAAAATCTTTTTCTTATCTTTTGAAATTTCCTAAATTAGAAATATCCTAATCTGATACAAATGATTCACCAAACACAGAAACTCATTTACAAATAAAAAAATAAACAAAGCCACATTTTAAAGATTTGCAGATAAACCTAATTTGATAAACTTAATTTGAATACAAAATTCTAAATTTTTTAACTTGTGTAATTTAACTATTCTATATTATTAATCAATAGATCTAAATCTTAAAAATTTTACGATCGTTAAATTATTCAATTTCAATTGAAATTTCTTAAAGATGTTTTTTTCTAAATCAAAAATTTTTTTAAAATATATCAATATAAAATAAAGATATAAAATTACTAATTTAACGAAAATCTAAAGAATATCAATTGTTTTACTTTGTTCAAATCTCAAAATACAAAACAATTTTTTACAAATTAAAAAATCAATTTTAAAAATGTCTTTTATTAAAAAAATTACTTCTAAATTTAACAAAAAAAATCAAAAAGTTGTTGAAGAAAATAACTGGAATAATTACCAACAAATGATACTCCTTGGAATATTGAAAAAGAATATAATGAAAATTCTTGGAATGAAATTGAAGAAGACTCTATTTCTTGGGATTTAGATGAAAATCCTACTTGGTCGACCTCCAACCAAGAAGATAATATTTCTCAGATGAATGTCGAACAAGAAGAACTTTCAAATTCTTCTAATTCTATTTTAATTGAAAATAAAAATTCAGTTAATTATTTATTGGAATTAATTTTATTAATTCTAATTCTTATTATTTTGCCTTTTTCTTTATTTTTAAGTTGGTTATTTGGAATTACTCTATTATATAGAGTAAAATTTATATTATTAAAATTACAACTTGCAGACGGAGATTTTATAAAAAAAATAAATCCATTTGAAATAATGTTTAGCCAAACAACTATTAGTGATACATTTCAAATAGGTAATACTATAGAAAATACTATCAATAATCTTGTTAATGGTAAAATAAAAATAGAAGATTTTCCTATAATACATGTTTGTATTATAGATGATATCTTTTATTCATCTGATAATAGAAGACTTTATTGCTTTCAAGAAGCAATACGTAGAGGATTAAATATTAAAAAAATACCTGTTAAAATTACACGGGTATCTGATATTAATATTAATTGGAAATTAAAAGGAGCATATAAAATTATTAAAAATAATAATTTTAAAAATGTTGTAGTTACTCCTTATGCTCGCAATAGTCGAGTTGTAGATAAAGAAGGATATTGGGATTATCGACAATTTTAATTTTTTTTTTATTATTAATTATCATATTTATAATATATTTATCTGTATATATTTATCAATTTGTAATAAAGTTTATCAAAAACGTATTGTTTATCATATGCATAATTTTTAAATTTTTGGTAATGATCATCTTATTTAATCATATGAAAAGTTTATCGAATGTATATAGTTTATCAATAATATATTTTTACGCCTTGTAAATTAAATATTTATTTGTCTTATGCATATCCATAATTAATAATAACATACACATATAAATAAATTTAATTTTAAATCTTATTCGAATAATAAACATAATTTAAATAATAAATCATATGATAATTTTTACTATTCGTTCGATACTTAAACTTTCTATTTTTTCTTTAAAAATTAAACTATTTTAATAATTTTTTAATTCCTTCAACAATAATATCTTTTTCTCTAAGACTATTAGTTAATAATTCAATTCTTTGATTTAATTCTTTAATTTTTTCATCCTTTTCTACATCATTAATTTTAATTCTTTTATCCTCATTGAATTTTTTTAATGTCATTTCTTCAAATTCTTTAATCAAATCAACAATCTCTGTTTCTTTACAAACAATTATTCTATCACATAATTTAAAATTTGATAAATAATTTAAAGCATAATGAGATATATCAACGTTAGAAACTAAAAATCCATATTCTTTTTTTGGTCTAGAAGCAATAGTTTGAATAAATTCTTTTATTTCTTTAACACCAATATAATCTTTTAAATCCGCTCTCCATTTGCATTGAATCGAAAAATGAAATAAATTTCGACGACCTAAAAAAAAAGAATTTATAAATATTTATATTTTATAAATCCTGTTAATGTTTACAAGAGACGACTATTAAAAAACCACAGAATTTACACTTTATCAAAGACACTGCCATTTCTTAATCTCACTTCTCTCAGCGAAACTTATACATCAATCTTGTATAAAATATAAATATTTATAAATTCTCACCTCCTAGATCAATATTTCCATCTGATAATGTTTTTCTTTTCTTATTACCAAAAAATAAAACAGTCGCATGTATCCAACATAAAATATTATTATATTGAAGAATATCATATACAAAAGCTTGATACAAATTTCCTTTATTATCAGGATAAAGTTTTAAAAATTTATCATATTCAATATCTAAAGTTTCTTTAATATATTCTTTAAAAGTATCTTCGTTTAAATTTTTAATTAAAGACATCTTATTTGATTATATTTTTTTTTGAAATATTTTCTTGTATTTATAAATAAAATCAATTATTAATCCAATAATAATTTTATAAAAATTCTTAAAAATTATAAATAAAATTAATTAGTAATTTATTTTTTATTCGATAATTTTAATAAATAATACTTTAAATACAAAAAAAGTTCTTTCCAAATTAAATAATTGATATCTGATTTTATCTGATTAATAAATATATAGATAACTCTATAATGAATAGAAAAATAATATTCTAATTTTGGAAAAAGAAAATATAAAATATCAAAATTTTCTCTAATGTTAGATCTATTAAATATTTCCAAAACACCCTCTAAAGAAAAAATATTTAATCCATTTCCAAAATATTCATAATACATATAATAATCATGAATCTTAAAAAAAAATATTTTAACTTCATTTAATCTTTTATAATATCCTTGCCAAAGATAAGAATTATTATTTAAATATAAATGATTATGTTCAAAAATAGCAAAAGGAATATCATCTAAATATTCTAAAAAATATTCCTTTTTCATATCATCCTTAAAAACATTTAATAAATCCCATATACTTCCACAATATGTTGTTTCATTACCAGGATCATCAAAATCTATTCGACAATTTTCTCGAACACAATTCAAAAGAAATTTTTTTTCACCAAAATCAAATTTTTCATAAAAACATCTTGTAAATTTGATCTTAAAATACTGATAAAAATCATTACATGTATGTATGATTCCATAAAATGTTTTAACAGGTTTTTTAATATAAAAAATATCAAGTTCAAATATTTCATATATTAATATATCGATAATATTATAATAAATTTCAAGAAATAATTTAGAATATATTAAAGACATGTTTAATTCAAAAATTTAATCATAAATTATATTATTTATAAATTATTAAATTATTAATTAAAATCTAACATCTTTCTCTATCATAACAGGATTTCGAACATGAATAATGGTCTTTTTACTGTTCTTGACAGGATCTGCTCAGAATAATTGATTCTGCTCTATATCATATATCATTAATATATTTTATTTATTTAAATTTTTATCCTGAGATTAATTTTTATTTCAAATAAGCATTTTATGTTATCCTATGAGCATTTTCTTATCTTGAAATATGCATATTTTTATCTTAATTTTATTTACATAATATTTTAAACTATATTTCTTATAATCTTATTTTCTTAATCTAATAAAATTTAAATAACATAAAAATTTCTTATTATTATTATATTTAATATTAATAAATATCACCATAATCATTAATTTTGTATGAAACATTTTTAAATTTTTGTTATTTAGAACAATCTTCAATTTGATGTTGTATATAACTTCCGTAAGAAGAACATAAAAAACATTTTGGAATTATATTATCATAAAAATTGTCTTTTTTCGTAATTAATTTATGATCATCTGAGCAGATCATTTCTTTTTTACAAATATATTCTCTGAGTTTTTTTTCACTTTCGTAACATTTTTTACAAGTATCATATCTTTTTAATTTTTGAGATCCACAAAAACAAAAATCATAATTCATGCACCAATTACAGACTTTAAAAACAGATTTTTTTTACATCCACAAGAACAAACATTTTGTAAATACCAATTTGACATTTTGTTTTATTTCATCTATAAAAAAATATCGTATTTTTATGAATAAAATTAATTATTAATCTCTTGATTTATTAATAATCTACTATCATCCAATAATTTTACTAAATAATATTTTAAACATAAAAAAATTTCTTTCCAAATATGATAAGTAATATCTGTTACTTCTGAATATAATGTTTCATAAATAAAAAAGAAAATAAATCTATAACGAAGAGGAAAATAACATTCTAATTTTGGATAATATAAATATAAAATTCCTAAATTTTCATCCATATTTCCTTGCACACATTTATCATTCACTTCATTCATCATTGGATCACTGTCAATACATAAATCTTTTATAAAATCTGTATCTTCAATACAGTTATCCATAAGTTTTACAATACCACTGAAAGAAAAAATCTTTATATCATTTCTTTCATTTTTAAAATAATATCTATGATGATCATGAATCTTGTAAAAAAATATCTTGACATAGTACATTTTCTTATAATATTCGTTCATAAAATACAGATAAAGATCTTTATTTTCTATATATTTCGTTCCATAATTTTCTACTGATTCAAAAACAACATACGGAACTTCTTCTTCCCAACTATATGGAAGTCTTCTTTCATATATATCATTCTTATACGCGTTCAACAAATCCCAAATACTTCCACAATATTTATCTCCGTAAAGATCTACTAAATTCCAAATATCTAGACCAAGACTTAAAAAGTTAAAAAAAGTTTCATTTTTAACATAACCTTTTTTCTTGCAATCTTTACGAATACATTCAAAAGGAAATATCTCTTTATCCAATCCAGATTTTTTGTAAAAATATTTTGCAAATTCTTTTCTGAAATAATTATAAAAATGTCGACATGTGTATAATATTCCTTCAATAGTCTTTACTGGTTTTTTTACATAAAGAATATCTATTTCGAATATCTCATATATTACGACATCGATAATTTCATAATATAACTTAAGAGATAATCTTGAAAAAATCAAAGTCATTTTTTGTATTCGATTCAAATATAAAATAAATATCTATATACTTTATTTATATTAATAATACAAAAATAAATAAATTATTGTTTACATCTTACAAAAATTCTAAAATTCAGATTAAAAATTTTGACCAATGAAATTAATTTTAATTAATAATTAATTTCTGTATTCATCATACAGATCAAAATATATAAATAAACATGATTATTAACTCATTTATTAATATCAATCAATTTCCAACAAAACAATCAATACTTTAAATTAAATTATTAATCTATTATGTCTTCTCGATCCCAAAGACGTCTCATGAAAGATTTAAAAGATTTGAAAGAAAATCCAGTAAATGGAATCGAAGTCATAAAATTTGATAAATTGGAAAATTGGGAAATTTCTCTTAACGGCGTTGAAGAAACCTTATACGAAAACGAAAATTTTACTTTGAATTTTACTTTTACGAAAAATTATCCTATGGAAGCTCCAGAAGTTACTTTCATTAAAAATATACCGATACATCCTCATATTTATAGCAATAGTCATATATGTTTAGATATTCTATATGATAGATGGAATCCGTTAATAAATGTAAAATCAATCTGTCTATCATTACAATCGATGTTATCAGGTTGTAAAAAAAAAGAACTACCAAAAGATAATGATGAATATTTAAATGTAGCTAAATCCCCAAAAAATGCTGTTTGGTCTTATCACGATAACTCTATTTAAATATCTTATATCATGTATTTATGATTATTATTAATTATTTTCTTTATAAATTCTATCATTTATTTCATTCGATTATTACAAAAAATATCTAAAATGGAACACCAAAAAATCAAATCATCAAATGAAAAAAATAAATCTATTTAGTCAGTTTTCAATATCATCAATCTTAAAATCGAAGAAACAGATCTCTCTGTAACCTTCAAATTATTCCAACTAAAAATCAAAGATAAAAATTCTGGTTCTGTTCTTTATTCTCTCAATCTGACAATATTATCTCTATTTTTCTTTTCTTGTATCTTTTATTTTCAATCATTATCTGAAATTTTTTTATTGTTTTGGATCTATATTTTATTCATATATATCTTATCTTATATTCTTATCTTACTCACTAAATATAATTATATTAAAATAAATGATTGATTAATAATTCAACATCTATTACTAAAAAAAAATAACTCATTTTTATTCGATAATCCAAATAAAATATATTTATTATTAATAATATTTTTTTATAAATTATATCAATTTCTTTTTATTCATATCTAAATTCCGAAAATGTCTAATTCTCTAAATAAAAAAAAATCTGAAACTTCTCATCTTATTACTGAAATTAACAATCTAAAATCAGAAATTGATGATTTAAAAACTGAAATACATGATCTAAAAACCGAAATCAAAGCAAGAGATTATCATTTTGCTGAATTTCATAAATATCTCGCTGAATGTTTAGGTTTTTTAGATTATAATAATATTTACAAAAATTTTAATAAAGAATTTTCTCAACAAAAAACTTTTAAAGAACTTAGATTTTCCTTAGAAGATACTTCAGAACATTATTCTCAAGCCTTAACCATATCTTATGATAATAAAGAAGTTATCGTGATCTCTGATACTGAAATACAAATCATCGATCTCGAAGAAAATAGTTTTTCTGATTCTAGTAATAATGATAAATATAAATAAATAATTTCTTTACATACAATACTGAATAATTTTATATATTTTTTAATTATTTGTAACAAATATATATTATTTATTATATAATTTTTTTTAACTAATTATTTAATCTCTTCCCTGATTGGTTTAAATTAGTGTAATTCCTTTATTTAAACTAATCACGGAAGAGATTAAAAATAAATATATTTATTATAAAGAAAAATAAAATTGATACATAATATAATAAAAAATCTATAAAATCAAAAATAATGTTTTTGTGATTTTTTTCTACCAAGAGGATTATTAACCCATCTCTTAGTCCATGTTCCAATTTCTTCATCATATTTTAAAAGAAGAACTTTAACCTTATATTCTGTCTTTTTCTTATCATTTAATGTTTCCCATTCTTTAAAAGTATATTCAATATCATTAGCTTTTTTAATTGCTTCGATATTCATTTTTTTAAATTTTTTTCTTGTTTATAAAATATAAAAATCATTAAATTATCAAATTATTTATAAATAGCAATATTAATAAATAAAATTATATAATTTTAATAAATAGTATTTAATACAAAAAAAAATTCTTTCTAAATATAATTAATATATAAATAACCTAATAATATTTATTAATAATTAATATTTTAAATATTTAGTTGATTTCTCAAATTGTAATATCAATATCCCCTCAAAAAAACTTGTTTGTACTTTCGCATATTCAAGACCAAGAAAATTACTTCCTTTCAATAAAGAATTGTACTTAAAATATATATGACTCAATTGTTTTTCTATCTCTCTCTTATCTTCCAACCTCTTAAAAAATTCGTAATCTATAATAAAACTATTATGCTGAATTATTAATGCTTTTTCAATCTCTTTCTTTTCTTTCTTGTTTTTATCTACTTCTTCATTATATTTTTCAAGTTCTGATTTGAATTTTTTATGTAATTTCTCAAGAGGTCCTTTTTCTTTGTTATATCTTTCAAAAATTCTTTTTTTCCCATAATGAATATACTCAATATACAAATGAAAACGTTTAGGTCTAGGATTATTCAATATAGGAATTAAATAATCTTTAACAATATATTTTTTCATCATTTTTATTTTATTTGTTTATTATTTTTAATCCTATAATATTTATAATATAGATTATTAATAATTATAAAACTAGATTAATAATCGAATTATTAATACTTTATCTATTTAATCAAAAAAAAAATTATTTACTTTGTTTGAAATAAATGGCTTTTATTACTGGATTTCTCATTTACTGTGCTATCGCATCATTTTTTCCTACTCTTAAAATAATTCTTTCTTAAAAATTAAAATGTCTGAAAAAGAACGTCCTTACGAAAATAAAGAAGAATGTATTACGGATTTTTTTAATAATAATCTCGATCAACTCAAACATTACGAATCATCATTTACAAAAAAATTCTATCATAAATCATGTGAAAAAGCACACATTCTCACTTGTCAAGAAAACATTAAAAAAAAATATTTACCTTTAGCAGAAAAATGGATCATTGAATACGATTGTTTAAGAGAATCTGATCAAATAAAAAATTTTATGATCTCTTTAAACAAATTACAAAATACCGAAACAAATTTTTTTAAAAATGATTTAAAAATTCTAATAAATTTTTTATTTGATATATTAGCAAAGCAAAAAATTCAATAAAAAAAAATTACAAATATCGAAAACAAAAATTTTCAAAACAAATTAGATTTTCAATTTATATTATCATAATTATAGTAAAATATTATAAAAAAAATTATTTTTTATATTGTTCCAATTGCTTTCTTAATTTTTTTTCTCTTTTTCTTTCTTTTGCTCCAATCAATTCATCATCTAGCTTTTTTTCTAAATTGTATTTAATAAATAAATAAATAAATAAAAATAAAATAAATAAAAAAAAATAAAGAAAATATACTTTTATTTTTTAATTCTTTGATTTGTATCTCAACATCAATAATATCTTCTTCGATCTCATCAATGGACCGTTTTTTCTTTTCTTTTTCTTTGTTATCGTTACAACATTTTTTCTTTTCTTTTTCTTTATCGTTTAAAACTGTTTCAACTTCTGTAGCCAAATTTTGTACTTGAGGTTCGTTAGTTTGTTCCGGTGGAGTATTAGACATTATTATTATTATTATTATTAATATTATTAAAAAAAGTTATTATTTTTTTTTTTTAATATTTATATACGCAGTATTTTTAATGACGTTTCTATTTTTTTTTGATTTTTTTTTCCGTAAAATTTTTACTTTTTTTTTTTAAACGTCATGATAAATATTTTTCTAACAATTACTTAAACTCGACAAATCAAATAATTACATCAATACATTGTTAAATTAAAATATGATTAATTCTTTGTTCTAAAAAAATTCTCGTCTCGTGATTTATTAATCATCATTGTTTAATTATTTTAACAATTATACTATATTAAAATATTTATTAATTAATTTATATAGTCGAACATTCTTTTTTTCCAATAGAATTTCTTATTTTTCACGTGATAATTTTTATTCTCTTTCCTTTGTTCTTAATATTTTTCGATTTAATTTAATTATTAATAAAATTTGATATTTAAACAATAAAAAAATTATACCGTAAAATTACCAAAAATCAATCATGTCTTTGAAGATTCGAGAAAACAGATTGAAAATTCTAACATATTCATTCGTATTTCTTAATATATTATTTATAATTTTAACCCTCGTTTTTCATTTTTTGAACTGGAATGAAATTTTTACTTTTATTCTAGCTTTTATCGCATTATCATTATTATGTGCTACACTTGGTAAATTAACTGAAATAATCGAAGAAGAAATTGGTGAAACTTTTACTTCTGTTTACGCTAATTTAGCTACAAATATCCCTGAAATAATTATCGGAATCATTAGTGTAAAAAATGGACATATCGAAATCGCAATACTATCTATGGTTGGATCTGTATTATCTAACTTATCATTCGTTTACAGAATTACTATCTTGATATCTGGTTTAAAATTCAAACAACAACATTTTAACGCAAAAAATGCTGAACTTACCACTATACCCGTTTTATTCGCCACATTATTATTTGCATTATTGATATTATTTAACCTCGGACATTATAATACAATTATCGAAGGAGATAAAATATTATTCTTATCTAGGTGTTTCGCTATCATCTTTATTATATATTATGGATTATTCACTCTTTGTAAATTAAAAACACATAAAAAAATGATGTCACCAAACACATCACCTGATATCACACCAACAATATCAATAGATAATGAAAATGATATTAAAATCAATATCGAAGATGAAATTAAACCTGAAAAAAAAATCTTTACAAAAAAATTATTACTCGCTATTCTTTTTTCCTTAATCGTTATAGGAATTTCTATTTATATTACTGATATATTGGTTGATTTATTCACTTTCATCACACCTTCTCTTGGAGTCACTTTTACTGGTTTTATTTTGATTCCATGCATAGGAAATTTACCTGAACATGCAATAGCTATTCTTTTTGGATATAAAGATAAAATGGATATTGTTATTGATAACACTGGAGGATCTGCTATTCAAATTATCTATTTTGTTTTACCAATAATCATAATCAGTGGATGGATCATGAATTTACCTGTTAGCATGTATTTCTCACCATTTATCACATTTAGCACATTCCTTTGTTCGTTCATATTTAAAATATTTGTCGTGGATGGTGAATCAAACCTTATCGAAGGAATGATTTCTATCCTAGAATATATTTTAATCGCTACCATGACTTTTTTTATTTAATTTTTATTTAATATTTATTTATTTATTTATTTATTAAAGTATATATATTAAGATTTTGTAACAGAACAAATTATGATAAACAATAAAATAAAACAAATAAATTTAAAAAAAAAATATAAATATAATTACTAACATTAAATGAAAATTAAAAATAACATGAAATCTATAAAAAAAACAAACTCAAAAAAAAATAAAATAGAATATAAATTGCAAAATAATTCAGGAGAAAACACTGAATTATATGATCAATTACAAAATTATTTTTTTTATGATTATTTTGATAATGATATCATAATCGATACAGTCATTAACTATATCAAATCAAAACCAAGAAATTACGATTCTAATTCAATTATCATATATAATGAATTAAAACCTCAATTTGAGATCGAAGTCGAAGATGAAACTTTACGTCGTATGAATTGCAAAAATCTCAATATAAAAGATACTCGTAACTTTTGTTTAATCTATAAAGAAGTACAAGAAAAAAATTTAAATTACTCTTCAATAATCGCAAAATTTGATACAGATATTAAATTAAAAGAATATGAAAAATCTGAATATTTTAAATATATTATTAACCGTGAAACTTTACATCAATATAGAAATTTATATTTAAATAAAGATTCATAAAAATTAAATTAAAAAAAAAAATTTTACATAAATGGTTTATTACGAAGAACTCGAATTAAATATTTATATTGAAAACCAAGAAATATGTTTTCATTATCCAAATTCCAAATTTTTAAATCTTTACATGTCTAGCTTTGGTGAAGGACATATTTGGTTAAGCAATCACGTTGAAACCTTAACTCGTTATTTTGATAAAATCAACAACATGATCAGAAAAAAAAGAGGTAAAAAAAATTATTATTGATTTAAAAATTACTATGATGATTATTATTACTAATAATTTGTATTTTAAATTATTTACTTATATGTAATATTGTAAGTATTAATAATAAATCGTGAATGATATTAATATTTATGAATATATTAACTTATTGTTTATTTTTTTTTATAGAAATTAATTTGCGTATATTTACATATTAGTAAGTAATGATTATCTTTATAAATCAAATCAAAACATGAATGACAAATAAAATTAATAATATCCACAACCATAAATAATACGAATGAATGATAAAAATAAATCAAAAAATTAAATGAAAAGAAAAAAACTACATAAGCAAACATATATACTTAAACCATTCTGGAGTCAGAAAGCAAAAGAGATATCTGAGAAATTATGGTTACCAGAGAAACATGATTTGAAAAGATCAAATTTGAATTCTCATTCTTGGTTCAATATTAAGAAATCAGAGCAAATTTCTGTAAAAAACGTTAAGATTCCGATAATATCAAGACAACAACAAAACATCGAATTAGAAGATGACAACTTAAAATGTAGAAAGATTCGCATATATCCAAATAAAGAAGAGAAACAGGTGTTAAAAAGATGGATTGGTACAGCGAGATGGACATATAATCAATATTTATCATCTTTGGATTATATCAAGGACATGAAAACCAAGAAAAAAAAGATTCAGTACATGAGACAGAAATACATCATTGTGAGTAATTATAAAAATACAGAATTATCATGGGTTTTAGATACACCAAAAGCGATAAGGGATGCAGCGATGATGGATCTTTTCAAAAATATTAAATCCAATCATGCATTGAAAAGAGCAAGATTTATATTAAAGAAACAGAAAAAGAAAGATTTAAATCAATCAATAACTATACAAGTTGAGAATATCAGATGTAATAAAGGAGTGTATAGTTTTGTAAAAAATATCAAAACAAAAGAAAAAATACCAGAGATCAAACATGTAGTCAACATCGTCATGAATAGATTAAAACATTTCTACATCTGTGTTCCTATTGATATCAATAAACATAAATCAAATAATGAAAATATCGTATCTTTTGATTCAGAAGTACGAACTTTGTTAACAGGATATGATCCAAAAGGAAACATTGTTGAATTCGGAAACAAGGATATTGACAAGATACAGGAAAAATGCCTGAGATATGACAAGTTACAGAGTTGTTTGAGTGAATATGAAAAGAAGAAAGATAAATGGAAAGTGTTTAGGATAAAAAGATCTATGCATCGAATCTATTTCAAGATCATGAATCTGATAAAAGATTGTCATCACAAGATCACAAAATATATCTGTCAGAATTATCAGACTGTGTTGTTACCAAAATTCGAGACCCAAGAAATGGCATGCAACATAGACAACAGTCGCAAGATATCTAGTAAGACAGCAAGAAATATGCTGACATGGAGTCATTACAAGTTCAAGATGTTTCTGAGACATAAATTACGAGAATATCCTAACATGAATCTAATAGAATGTACAGAGGAATATACTAGTAAGACATGTACAAGATGTGGAGTATTGAACGAGAAATTAGGAGGATTAAAAAATTTCAATTGTGGTTCATGCAATCTGAAAATAGATAGGGATCATAACGGTGCTAGAAATATATTAGTCAGATATCTGTCATTCATGTTTTGATTTGTTTAATTTTTTTAAATATGGGAGAGCTACAGCTTCCTCAGGTTTTGAGATAGATGACTAACGTTATCTATTTTAAATTTTTGTAGTAGGTGATGATAAGCATGAAATCAAATTATTAAATTACCAATTATACGAAAAAAATATATTAATCCAAAAGTTAAATAAAGATTTATCAAAACTTGATCAAATTTTAACAAATCTCAATATTAAATTTTCATCACAAGATAATATTAGCAATAAATTAGATAAAATCATCGAATGTACAAAATACTTTAACAATTTAAATTTATCAATATAATATCTTTATTTAATAATATATTTATTTAATATTTGTAATAAAATTATAATAAACTAGAATCTTCTTTAAACATATCAAGAATATTTTTAACTAACAAAAATGGTCTCTTGTATCTTTCAGATTCTTTTTTAAATCTATCTAATTCTAATCTAATATTATCAATCTCTTTTTTCATTTTGTCGTTTTGTCTTTCCAGATTTTGAATATTAATACTTTCTCTATTACAATCTTCACATGAATCATTTTCTGTTATTTCTGTTATTTTAAGAGGAAAACGACATGATTTACACATAGTAAGACCTTTCAATGATCCGAAATTTCTTCGTGCTGTTTGTATGATTTCTTCTATCTCTTCCTCTTTGTTAATATAAGCAAATTTAAATTTATAAATTATATTTCTAAATCTTTCTGTTTCTATCTGTTCTTCTGATGTCACCTCATCATTATTTTTACTAATATTTTCATTATATTCATTATCTTCATAATCCCAACCTTCTCCATCATTCCATCTATCTGTTGGTTGTGATTCTAACGCATTTTCATATGACATAGATAATTTGCCTTGCATTATCATAACAGTTCTATGTACCGCACTTTGATTAATCTGTTGACTTGTTAATCCTGTTCTTCTCGATTGAGTATAATGTCCTATACTAACCCATATATCTTTATTTGGATTATTTTGTATATCACGATAAACTTTATAAGCTGCTTGATGGATACTATCACAGAAATCTCCTATACCTTCAAGAAAAATTCTTCTTGTATGTTCTATTTTACAGATAACACAATTAACAAGTTTTCTCTGATATTCATTACTTTGATGATATTCAATTTTTCTAATATCGTCATCAGGTAATCTTTCGCAATTATCTGCATAACAATATTTACATTTAAAATCTTTAGGATCTAAATCAAAACATTGGAAAAAATCTAAACATTGACAACAATGATATTTCCTTTGCCTTGATATTTCTGGTCTTCTTTCTTTTAATTTATTTAATTTTTCTAAAATCTTGTCTGATGAACATCCACATCCTAAGAATCCTTCTGAATCTGATTTTCCAAAAATATAATTCTTTTCATAAAGATTTTTGTATCTACAATCTTTTAACATATGAGCTCCTTTACAAGTTTGACAAGGTAATGAACAATTTTTACAATTAAATCTTTCATTTGTTAAATCTTTTCTTAATTCAAAATATTTACAAAACTTTCTACAAGTACAACAATGATATCTTTTTTTTTTTGATCCTTCAGTTAATTTGTTAAAATCTTTTAATATCTCATATTTCGAACATCCACATCCTAAATTTCCAGTTCTATCAGGTTTGGAATAAATATAATTCCTTTCGAAAAATTCTCTATAACTACAATCTTTTAACGTATGATCTCCTTTTCCACAAACACAACATGGTGAAGATGGACAATATATAATTATATGTCCATATTTTTCACAAGAGATACATCGAGTTTTTGAACAATTTATTGTTAAATGATCTGTTTGTAATTTACAATTATTACAATACATTTTGTATGTCACTTTAAAAAAAAATAAGTATCTTTTATATATTTTTTGATTAATAATAAAAGTGTATTTTTACTAATTCAAATTTTACTATTAGAAAATTCTTTAAAATATCTACTAAATTCAATAATCTTTTCTATCTTCTCATAATATAAATCCTGATCTGAAAATTCTATATTTAAATTTATTAAAATCTGATTTACATCTATTTCTTTTTCTTTGTTTTTATTCTCATCTTTATTTATCATTATGATTTCTTGATATGTACGATGAGCAATCTGATGAAGCATAGCTTCAGCCCAATAATGAATACCTTTATCATAAGTATTTGTTAATATAGTTTCAACATTTTTTAACGCTCCACCTCTCATGTTATCGATTTTACCATCACCATAATTTGCAATTCTATCAAAATCATTTATAAATAAAACAAAAATTAAAAGACTATTCTTTGTGATAGTAGAATCTTTATTTTTAGTATCAAATTTAAAAGTCCAATGATCTATAGCTTGATCTATAATTTCGTTTATTTTTATTTCAGATAATTTTTTCATAATATTATTTCTTTGGTATAATAATATTTTTTAATGAATTAGCGCATTTAATAACTTCATCTATATTTTTTTCTAAAGTCTTTTTAAATGAAAAATCTACTTCTAAAACTGTACCAAACTGACTTATCTTTAAATATAAACTATTAGATTTATCTTTATTATCATTAATCGTTGCGTAAACTGATAATCGTTCTGATGGATAACTTCCAAAATGTTCATATATTGCCTTATTATCATTACTGCTTTTATTACTAATCTTATTATTAATTTTGTTCTGATCAAAATCATAATCTCTAACAATCTTTTTGTATTTATCTTTTTCTTGGTTTATAGGTTTTTTATTTTCTTTAATCAAAAACTTTTCCTTATTTTTTGGAAGTTCTTCATCAGAAATATCTTCTTCCTCGTCTTTTAAAATATTTTCT
>CAJVPM010000044.1:0-28496 GCA_910592325.1 Scutellospora calospora | reverse complement strand
TCTTGCTCATCATTTATTAAGAGAAAGCTTACAATAAGCAACAAAACAATCTAATATAAAAACTATACTAATTTGTTCTTTCTAGACTATTTTGGACTAACTCAGCTGCCTTGAGGATGCCTAAGTTTGATCTGCCACAGGAGCTATTTTCTCATAAAAACCTTAGTCTGTATATACAGACATCCAGAATCTGATCAGCAAAGGCAACTCCTAGCCATATATCAAGATTCTAGATTTCTCTCTACCTAGTCAGAGCTAAGTAAAGAGAAGTTAGTATCTAGTCTCAAGATATAAAAAGATTAAAAATTGTATAGACCTAAGTAGTCACAGTTTATAATGAAGTCTATACTAGAAAAATTTGCTACAGGTAAAGAAAACTAATATAGAACAAAAAACAAAAAAAGAAAAAGATAAACAAATACCTTATAACCTGAGTCAGGCTTAAAAATTTTAAGTTGTGTAACTTATAATCTATCTTGAATAATTCTCTTTCTAACGTAAAGTTTATCTTAGAAAATTAAATCCAATAGTATCAAGGTTACATTATAGACACAACAACAAACAAAGTATATGACTTTGTTTACTGCATGAGATTGCATATCTACAGAGTATTTCTGAAAATGGAAGGAGTAAACAATGTTGATCTTTTGTAAGGGGGAACCTAGATTTCCACTTTTGTCAAAAAAAGAGGAAGACCAGGAGAGAAAAGCTTGTGATAGAATATTATTTTCTGAGGCCCAAAGGAGTGTGTAGACAAAATAGTTTATTTTCACCTATTTTTAAGTCTTCTTTTACTAACTTCATTAACAATGAGCTCTTTTTTTATCTCTTTACTAAAATTTTTTATACAAGAGCTCTACCTGCTAGTTATCTTGTATAATATCACTTTTAGCTTGCATATTAAATATACAAAAGAGTCCTTAGTAGCAAGTTTAGTTAACCTTTGTAAAAACTATTGTATTGTAAAAGAACCTTCTTCATCATCCACAATAAAATTTTTGTTTTTTGCTTTTCTGAATTTTGGAAAAAAAGATCATCAGAAAGAGTGTATATTATTAAAATATAATCAATTAAGTCATATAACTTTTAAGATATTATATTTTCTTAAATCTATTATTAAAATCAATTTAGCTTAGGTTGATAGTATCTTAACAAAGATTTATTACAACTTATTGAACATTATATTGAAGTTACAAATTAATTTGAAATAGCTTTAATTTTAAACAAAAAAAATTTATATCAAATATTTTTTGTAAACCTCTTTATTACTTTGATAACAATTTAAAATTAGAAGTTATAATAATATTGACAACTTTAATTTTTATTAAAAACAGTATAATAGAAATTTAGTTTGTTAAAAATTTTATTATATGCTACTTTTCTCTCTAAAGAAACCAAACTTTACTCTTCTATTATTACTACTACTACTACTATTATTATTATTATTATTTCTTCTTAATTCTACCTAAGCCTTCAAATCTACAACTCGAGCCTTCAACTTATTTTTTTTGACTAACAACCTTTTATACTCTGCATCTCTCATCTAATTTCTTTGTATTTCTTCTACTATTGTCTCTTGCTATATCTCTATTCTCTCCTTCAACTGATAAACTTGATAATATAAACTGTTTACTTCTCAAACTAATCTAAATAATTTTGAATCAGAGTTTAATATATACTATATTACTACAAAATAGCATAAATCTATGTAGTATTTTGATCATCTGCATATTATTTTGAGTATATATATTTGTACTATTTTGAAATCAAACACTTAGTTTTTATATATAAGATTTTTAAAATAGCACCTATATGCAATATATAAATATTTATTTAAAAATTAATTTCCTTAAATAGTTGTACAAAATATTCAAGTATAAACAAGTAGTTATTCTATACAGTACTAAAAATCTAAAACTTTAATTTATATAAATAGAATAGAAGAACAATTAACTTATTGTAGTTAAGCTAATTTGTTATTCTCAATAGCCTACTTACATGTACTATAATATAAATTCTACTTTACAATAAGAATACTAATTTGCTATTTGCTATTTTAATATTTATTTTTTATTAGCTATTATTATTTTTATTTTTTTTATTTATTCTAATTTTTATTTATTAATAATTTTTACTTATTGATATTGAATTTATTTATTTATTAATTTATTTATTTGCTTTATAATCTTATTATTTTTATGACTCTACATTACATATATATAAAGTATATAGGTTTAGACTTATGATATCACCTAATTATATCCTATATAAAAAATTAGTTTATAAAATAAGATACAATTAACCTGTAACTAATAACATAAATAAGTTTGCACCTAT
The DNA here is from genome assembly GCA_910592325.1 of Scutellospora calospora. NCBI lineage: Eukaryota > Fungi > Glomeromycota > Glomeromycetes > Diversisporales > Gigasporaceae > Scutellospora > Scutellospora calospora. The sequence goes on along the minus strand of CAJVPM010000044.1, from coordinate 26,159 downwards.
AATAAAGTATTGCTTGTAGATTTATCTCTTTATTCTTCTCTGCTCTTTGGTATTATTATATAGTATTATACTCCTAACTTTTATTTTTTAAATAATAAAAAAAGGATATGCATAAGTATTCATTTATTATTAATAATCTGCTATATATTATTATTATTGTCACAACCTTGACATTTAGTTATTGTTATGTATACATAGCATTAGAGTTAAAAAAATGAATATAAAACATTTTTATATTACATTATATAGTATTAAAGTTAAAAAAATAGCTATTATAATTTATTATTGAAAATCTGCTAGAATAAGAGTAGTGCTAATAGAATATTTAATGATTACCTCTATATTGAAAGTGTAAAAGTACTTACAAAGTTACTTTATAAAAATATCTCTTTGACTATATTAAATCTTAGTTATAATTAGCTTGGTATTAAAGAAGCAAAAGCTATTTCAAATGCTCTTTGTAAAAATACTACTTTTGTAGTAATCAAAGCTGTAAAGAATAAATATAAGTATTTGTTAGATTTTTTTTTGCAAAGAAATTTATTTTACTATACAATCACAGTATATATTTAAAATTTATCATTTGTTTATTCACATACAAATTTTTTACTTTACTTATAAACAAAATAGATCATATTCACAAAAGTCATAGTTATACTATTGCATTTAAACTTGATGTAATTGCTTATGCAAAAGAAATATCTAATTATCATGCATCAATATTTTATAAAATTGATCAAAGGTGAGTTCAAGATTGGAGACAACAAAAGTTAAAACTTGAGACTTTTAAAGAAAACAGAGTTTTAAATATAAATAAAGTATATATTCTTAGTAGTTAAGGTTGAAAATCTATATATCTTAAGCTAGAAAAAGAATTAGTTGAATATATTAAAAAAAAGAGAGAAGAAAAAATTGCAGTTACAACTTATTTGATCAAAAAAAAGCAAAGGAGTTAGGTAAAACTTTAGAAATTAGGAATGCTAAGTTTTTATATAGCTAGTATGAATGTTTCAGAAAACAGTATAGTTTAGTAAAACAAATTCAAACATAGATTGTACAAAAATTTTCTGAAAATATACCTTTAGTTATCAGAAACTTTTTCAAAATTTCATATGAAAAAACAAGTATTATTAAAAAACAATTTATTATTTTTTTGACAAAATATTTATATAGTTTAACATATCTCATAATTTAACAGATGATTTTAAAAGTATATATAAGGTACTAATAAAAACTACAAAGAGTAATAAAGTATATTTTACTATAGTTTTGGGCTATATAGCTTCTGAAGTAAAACTCTCACCTAAAGTAATTTTTAAATTAAAAAAAAAGCCTAAAGGCTAATTTCTATATGATGTTATTGTTGCAATAGTGACTATGTGAATATGAAAGCAAATCTAATGATCTCTATCTATATTCTACAAGTTATTTGAGCAAGACCAAATAGTATTTTTAAATATAAAGATATTATATTTGTCAATAGTCATTAGAGTCATATTCATGATAATGTAAAAAGAGTATTTATAGTAGAAAGACTAGATCTTTTAGAAATACTTAAAGAACAACTAGCATTTTGCAACCACCAGATGTTTCAGTTAACAAGCTATTTAAAAATGAAATGTGATAAAGATAAGAAGAGTGAATTGATAAAGAAAAAGTAGTACTTACTAAAATGGAAACCATAAGAAAGCCTCATATGAACTTGTTAGTGAATAGATATCTAAAATTTGAAAAGAGATTAGTTTTAATATATTAGTTAGATTATTTGAAGCAACTGAACTTATACTTAACTTGAATAGTAGTGAGGATTAAAAAATATCAGATCATCTTCTAGCAATTGTTAAAAATCATATGAATGAGTTATCAGATGCACTTTTAAAAAATGAAATTAAAAATATTATAAATATAGAAAATCAAACTGACAATAATTATAATAATAAAAATACTAGCAATATTAAAAATATAATAGATTTGGAATATTTAATGAATGATAAAAAATAATAGAATAATAATTAAGTAATGTAGGTCTGGTGATCTTAGTGTAGTGGTTAGGTTGCCAGACCGCTATGCAAGAGGTCTAGAGTTCAAATCTTACTGTCGACAAATTTGAATAATTACTTGGACCTTTGTACTCAACTTACAGTAAACTCTGCCTGTTTCTGGAGTTTACAACCCAGTAAATCACGTTGCACCAATGTCAATTGGATATTGGAAGTATGACGCAATACTTGAGTTACGTTACATGAATAAATCCTGATAGGATCTATGAGCAGGGGACCTGCATAGTAGAAATCCCAAGTTTGGTGAAGTAGTATAGATTTCAACAGTCAAGCTGGTTAATGCCTGATCCAGTGAAAAACCTGAGTACGAAGGATATGAGATCGATAGGTGCGAGTAAGTCCACTGTGTAATGCAGCCTAGTGCCTTGCATTAGCAGCAACACCAACTTGGCTTGGTAGCTAACTAGATTGGGAGGATCTACCTTGTGAAACATCTGGCTGGAACTTGGAGGACTATATCTGGTAGACGGCCACAGCAGGAACTGGGTTTGTACAAATATCGACAAGGGTCTAATTCAGGTGAATCTGTGAAATGGGCATATGACCACTTTGGTAGGAATTACTTCTAAGGTTAACCAGAGCTCTGCGGCTCACAATACATTGGGTATATACATCCCAAGAGGACTTAAGCTATGCAGAGAAATAGATCCGCAGGTGAACAAGCTGGCGTCAGCAGTTGGTCATAGTGGTAACGTTAGTTTGGGATGGAAGGAAGGGTTAATGATCAGAGTGTTTAAATAGGTAACTTACAGGCGAGTTGCAGGTATGGCAGCATAGTGTAAAACTAACAGATGGTTGATCATCTGTATGGCGGACTACTTAAATTAGACAATGACTAAAGTTGTATGTGTGGCTTGTTGTACACTTATCATGTAACTATAAAACCTTAGGAAACTATTCATGTGATAGTTCTGTAATAACAAACTAATAAAAATCTAATCAGCTAAGGAAGTGGTCTTAATAATAATAAAAAAGAAAGTAAGTTAGTAGATAGAGCTTTTTGAATTCAGTAAATAGCTTTGTTTTGTGTTACTTATCTGATAAGTGAATTTGTACTTGATAAGTATACTGATATAATATGAAATTTAAAGTTATTTTTGAAGAAAAAATTAATAGCAATAGCTTCTTCTGGGTATATATAGATATTATATATATGTAGTTTAATTGTATTATTAACTATAATACAAGTACTCTCTGTAGAGGTTTTAGAGTTAGCTTAGAAGTATATAAAGTCTTTTGTATTGAAAAACTGAAGTAATATATGTTGAGCTGATATTTTGGTTTCAGTAAAGCTCATAATATACAAGTTATGAGAGAGACAATACATTTTCTATAATTTTCTTTTTAGTAGTTAGTTGTATCCTTTTATATTATATATTGTAATATTAAGTAGTAGAGAGTTATTCAAAGCTTGAGATCTGATAAGTAAATTAGAAAATTTAGAATAATTAGTAGAATAAAATATGGTATAATAGATAAAAAAGGATCAAGGATATCTAAATAGATATGAGTTTCTTTAAGTATAGGATTAATTGAAATTTTAAAAGAAAGTTTGTGATCAAGTTTAGTGAGATATTGAATAAATAAACTGAGAGTTTGATTTGAATTAAATGTAGGATAATTATATTTATTTAAAAATTTATTATAATAAATTACTTCAGTATATGATAAAAAAATAGTTACTGAAGTTGGATTAGAATCTTTTGTAAAAACACTTACTATATATCTAGTTTTCATAGTTGTGAAGTTTGCTAAAGCCTGCTCTGTATGTTAAGTCATATATTATTTTTTTAAATATATAATATAATGTATATTAGATAAAAAAATATAATATTATTCTCTATATATATTGTAAACTAATTCATCTTCTATTATTTGAATTTTATAATTTGAGTTTTCTTCCAGATCTAATTTTTTTAAAAAGTAATTTTTTATTTAATAAATTTAATATTAATTGAATATTAAATAGCTTTTTCAAAAAATTAGATAATACAGATTATTATATATCTTTTCAAAATATATATAGAACTATAACTACTAAAAAATATAAACCAACTTATATACTATCTCAAGTAAATACAAAACCTATTTTAAAGTCTATATTAGTTATAAGAAAGATCTGTAATTATATAAATTATATGAATTATAAAAAGTATCACTATATATATAGTAACAAATTATTAAATAATAAGAAACAAGATGATTATTAACAAGTATAGGATTCCTATATGTATTCTTATAATATATTAATTTTTTCTAATAATTATTATTTGAAAAAAATAGTATTTGTATATACATGAATTAGTTGTAATTCACTAATTAAAATATTATATTATTTAAGTTACAAATTAGAAAACTATCTAATTTGTTATTATTATAGAGAAAGAGAAAAATTAGTAATACTTTCTTAATCTTTAAAAGAATATTTTAAACAAATTTATTCATAATATAAAGTATATCAGAAAAATAAAAAATTCTACATAAGAAGAGAAATTAAAACTAATAAACATTCTACTAAATATTATAAATAAAAAATATTTTATCATAGTTCATAAATAAAACTAGATATTCATATATGAATAGCTTTACTATCTAATAATAATAGTATAACAATTGCTAGTTATAATTTTTTAGTCTTATTTTATTAATTTATTTCAATTTTAGCTTTATATTTTTATACTTTAGCCTTGTTTTGCTTAGCTATAATTTAAATAGTATCTTTTATACTATATTTTAAAGTAATATTTATAAATTATATTATATTGTAGACTCAAGTTTTTAATCAAGATTTATAATTATATATATATAATTTAAGCTTTAAAATAATCAATTTTTTTTGCTATAATTTTTAACAATTGGTAATTATTAGATTAGCAGACTAAAAGAAAAATTGTTAAAGTAAAAAATTTAGAATTACAAAATTAGTATATAATAAATATTTTAGTAAATAAGTGCTATCATATAAAAATCAGTATATTTATACTTTTAGAATTGCTAATTTTATTTAGTCATTTAGTAGTACTTAAATATAATAGTAATTGCAATTTTTAAAAGATAATAAAAGCTATTAGCTAAACTAGAAGCTATTAGCTAAATATTAGTAGCTATCAGTTATATAAAAAAACTAAAAAAAATTCTTTTTTTAAATAGATTTCTATTATTTTACTGACAATTGCTTTACAGATAACAACTTAGTTTACTAACAATTAATTCAAAGACAAAGTTTATTTTACTAATGATTAATTAACTGATAAGTTTATTTTATAAATAGTATATTTTGCTAACAGTTTATTTCACAGATAAGTTTTTTTATAAATTACATTAACCTTAATTTATTTTAAATATAAATCTAATAATAATAATTAGAATTACTTAGTCTGTAAAATAAGCTGTTAGTAAAATATATTATTAATAAAATAAACTTATCTGTAAATTAATTATTTGTAAAATAAATCTTGTTTGTAAATTAAATATTGATGAAATTTGTAAAATAAATCTTGTTTGTAAATTAAATATTGATGAACTAAGTTATTTATAAAGTGATTATTAGTAAATAAGTTAAAACTATACTCAGTAGATTTAGCAAATTTTTAAAATTCAAATTTAGTTTTAATTCTAGAATCAATTATATATATATATAATTTTTTTTTATCTTTTTTTCTCTCTTTTATTAGCTAACTTATATTATATTAAACAAATAATTTGCTTGGTATGGCTTTAGCTAAAAGAAAACTCTATATATAGAGCATAACAAATACTAGTTTAATAGTTTAAATAAAAAAAATTTTAGACTCTAAATCTAAAGCAAATAAGGTAGTTTGCTAGTTTACTGAACTTTTCTAGTCTAATTTCTAAAAAAGGCTATAAAAGTTCTACTATGAAGTTATATAGAATAAAAAAAAAATAGTATTGACTTCTAAGTTAAGATGAAGAAAGCTATGTAAAAATATAAGACTAAGTTAAATAATAAGTAAAATAATAAGAAGAAATTAAGCTTAGTAGAAGGAAATAAGAAAGAATTATTAAGTGAAAAAAAAGAAGTAACTAAAAAAAGAATAGAGACTTAGATCAAAGATAGTTTAAAAAAAAATTAATTAAGTTTTAAAAATAATTAGATAGTTTTAATACAAACATATAGCAAACTTCTACAAATAATTAGAATAAAAATTTGCTTAAGCAATTTATTTTTTTAGAAAAAAAATTTTAACTATTATAACAAATTATACTGAAATATTTAAAATAGCCAAATGAGTTTAGAATTAAAGAAAAAAATAGTTATATAACTAGATTAGTTTAGTTTATATAATTGCTTTAATGTTTTGTATATTATCTTTTAATAAATGAAGAATAAGTTCATCTAAGAAAAAAAAATAGTAATAATATGCTAAAAATTTATTGTACAAATTGTGAAATTTTAAATTTTAATTAATCAAAACTAACTCTATAAAAAAATTAATAATCACAGCTTTAGATTTTATTATTAAAATAATAACTTTTTTTATTAGTTTATTCAAATTTTTACTGATTAAAATTTTATTTTAGATTAATTAAGTGACAACTATCTTTTATTTTTCATTATAATAAAGAACTCAGTGATGATAACTCTTATATATCCAATTATTTTGCCTTGAATTGGACATAGAGAGTTTTATATATCCAAATGTCCAATTCATGCAGTTTTTATATGTCTAATTTGTCCAATTATCATCTCTGGAAGAACTCATTTAATTAGCTAAATTATTTTTTGCTAATTAAAAATTGATTGATTTAGGTACTTAAAAAAACTCTAAGATTACTAAATCTAAAAAAAAATTATTAATTTTTTATAAATAAAATTATAATATATTAAATTTTTATTATTTAACTTATATAAATATTTAAAATAATAAATTTTTAAAAATTTACTATATTAATAAATACAAAAAATATTTTTTATTTACTAGTACTTATAAATAGTATCAATTATTATAAAATGCATCTAATATATATTTTTATTATGTTTTTTAAATTTTCTAAGTTTTTATAAGTTTTATTATAGAAATTTTTAACATAAATTTTTTTATTTTAGGATTAGTTTTTAAGTTAGTTTAGAGTTTGAGAAAGGTTTTCAGAAGTATAAAATATTTTTACTTAGAACACCTCGTACTGATTAATTAGCTAGTGTTTTTGAAATAATATATATATAGATGTAAAATATTATAGATACGTTTTAGTAAAATTTAATAGTATTGTATGTTTTGAATATTTAAAACCTTTTTTGTTATATACAAATATTCAAGTATCTAAGTTATTTATAACCTTAAATATTTTAATAATTATAATAAAAATTATATGATTATATTCTTTGTTTAATTCTGAAAATTTAAATAAATTATTTTATTAATAATAAAATTATTAGTAAATTTGATATTTTTTTTGTCTAAGTATCCAAATAATACTACTTATAAATTTCTTAACCTGACTCTCATTAAAAATATAAAAAAAATTCTACAAGTTAGCATAATTTTTTTTGTTAAATTTAATTATTAAGATTTTGTTATTTTTGTTTAAAGTTTCAAAAAAAATTTTCAATAAAAACAATTTGTTTGATTTTCTACTAAACATATTCATATATGTACCACAGATGAAAAAGTAAGTTAAAGTTATTGCTTAAAGTTCTGGCGTAACCAATAATCGAAGTTACAGTCATAATTACAGTAACCGGTACTGTCACAAATTATTAATAATTTGTGACATTAGAAGTTCCGTTTCAGTTAGTAAATAGTTAACATTTTTTCTTTATTTAGTATATGAATTTAATCCCTATATTTGTTTACAATTCATTATTGATGGGTAAATCGTGGGCGGATTATACTTATTAGGATACTGATTTAAGGGAAATATCTGGGTTTACTAGCACGTAACGTGTAGCACGTACGTGATAGCGATAGAGGCGGAAATTAATTTACCTTTTTGGAAAAATGAGATAATATGTTGACGTAATGGGCATGGGAAAGAATTATTTTAGCACGTAACGTGCCAACTAGCAACGTGCTGCACGTGTAGTATAATTGACTCAAATGTATAACGATAAATATTCTTGGCAAATGATTAATAAAAAAAAGTCTCCGATATCTTATATTAAAGTATCAAGAAGAGTTCAGATCCCTTATCATAAATAAAATAATGATTTATCTTTCTTTGATTCCTAACTATCATTAATATCCGAAACCCGATATTACATTCATCCCAGGTTACGATTAAAGCTAAATCGCACGCTCTTTATGGGCTGTACATCAAACAAACTGATTTATTAAGTTAAAAATCATGGGACTGCGACCTCTTACGCTAGAATTTTCATAGACAATAACTGATTTATTATACTTCTATACTATTTTCTAATTAAAAGTGACATATTTCATAAAGTTTGGTTTATATAGTTACTAGATTTTCTTATTACTTCTGTACTTTTTTTTTCTTAGTTTTTTTGTAGCGATTTTCTGACGACTTTAACGGAGTTAAAAAGAATTCATTATAATATAAAATAATGCATAAAAAAAGATATACTATAAAATCAATATATATATATATATATATATATATACTGTATAATTGTTTATTTTATAACATTTAAGCAAAGTAAATCATAAGTTTTGCTTGCTATATTTTGCTGACATAAAAAAAGAAAAAACTTATTAAGTCATAATCTCATCCAATGACAATTTAAAAAGCAAAGACCTATTAATATTGTAATTTATCTAATGCGATTTTAAAAAGATTTTTTTTTTTTTTTTTACCACATGTCAATATTAAGTAAAAAAATGCACGGGCTATTACATAATGTACGTACAATAAATACATGATAATGCATTTCAATAAGAATTATTGTCATAAATAGTTAAAAATTTTGAAGCCGGGATCTAGCGAATAATTTTGATATAATCTCTTCGAATAGTACTAAAATTATTCGAATCTAATCACTGGATTATGAGAAACTCGATCTCAAAAAAATTTAAAAAGGAGTAATTATTCATTATGTGATACGGTTACAGTTAATTCGTTATGGTAACCAAATTTTAACAATGTATTTCTAATAATGCTTACTTTTATTCATTCTGACTTGGGCACCCATACTTATGAAATTCCGATTTTAAATTTTGATCTAACTCAAATTTTTTTATTTTTCTAGCAACGACATATATTAAACATCAAAACCACATGAAGTTAATTCCCAATTACTATATAAAGATCACTGAAGTTTATTATTAGAAAATATTGTAATGACCCAACAGGTCTATTAAAATTGCTGGATGAATTATTTTTTATAGTATTTATACTGTATATATATATTTTTTATAGCTTTTTATATAGGTTAAATCGCGCAAAGCTTTTTAAAAGTCAGGTTGGAATTAAATTTAATTTTATGTAGGGAGAGTTAAGGTTTGTTAAATTTAGACTTCGTGGTACAGCGGTTTCTTTGTTGGTAATTGAAAGGGTTTATTTGTTGGTAAGTTAAGGTTAGTGTTGGATTAGGTTTTGTGACAGAGTGAGTTTCATTTTAGTTGATTTGTTTAGTTAGAATCAGAGTGAGCTTCATTTTAGTTGATTTGTTTAGTTAGAATCAGAGTATAGGTCAAATACTTATCAAATATTGAATCAAGGAAAAAAAATCATTAATGTATACAGCAATATGTAATCAATTATACAACATGCATGTGACTCACTAATCTGCTAATCTATATAGCTATTGAAAACGTAGAAAATTTTTAATTATAATATGAAAAGAGTGCATTACTTCACCGCAAACCGTGATCAAAAGCGGGTTTATTTTATTAGATTTATTTTATTTTTTTTTAATAACATGATAAAGTTATGATAAAATCTCAAGAGTTTAGGAAAGACAATTCATTTTCTTATCAATGAGTTCCACGTAGGAACCCAAACTTAATCAATGGTTCTAGAATCCTAAGAAGCGATTTATTCTGCTATCAAAAAAAAAGAAAAGAATTAATCTGCAATTAAACAATTTTTACAAATATTTAAAAGTGTAATTGCAAAATTATTATTATTATCATTAAACGATTATCATTAACATTATTTATTACCATATCAAAAAAAAAAAAATTATTATACAGTTATACAGAATAAACATCACATCGCGTAACGCGAAACTTGTTACACGATAAATCATCATAAGCCATTGTTGCTCCAATATGAACAAATTTAAAGTGACTGAGAAAGTTATTTAGTAAACGTATATTATTAACTGTTAAATATATTGAAGCGCGTTTGCATTCTTTTATGAATCGTATGAAAAAAAAAATTTTATCAATCATTTTATCTATAGTGCATTAAGTATAAAGCAGATTCGAGTTTGATAAATGATTTGATTAATCTTGATGCGATATTATGGGGAGTAAAAAAAAAAAAAAAAAAGGAAAAAAACGTAGATAAATTTAGTTAATCATTAGATAACATATATGACGTAGAGGCAGCATTATATATAATTTAACAACTTTCAAATTAGAAAAAATATTATTGATCGCGTGGTATAAGTCACATTTTCATCAAGACTTTGATCAAATCAAACGATGATTCTTTTCATTATCAGTACTGATACTGATTGATTTTAATATTATTTTAATTAAAACAAAAAAAACGGATTTGAAGTGATCATTTTCAACCCAGTTACCCAGCCAGACACGCGTGCTTAATGTAAACTCACATATTTCAGTTAAAACTCAGAATGATCTATATATTGATTGATTATAAATCACCAGGAAACTTTTTATATATGGTTTTACATTACATCATCTTATATCGGTTTTTACTCTTACTACACCATCATGGGCTATTGAATTCATATATAAATACAACCATGATACACTTAAATTTACTCGTAACTTCTTACCCATACGGTTTATATTTACTTCGTGGCTCTTTTTTCTGTCTTCGTTCGTGAAAAATCAAAGACTTCACGTACGAACGATAACGAGCGATAGAAAAATTTAGGGTAAACTTTGATTTCCTTGTTATCACTAGATTATCACGAATCAAACTATCACTCGAATACGTAAAAAAAAAAAAAAAAAGAAAGCTTTGATTTTTGATTACAATATTAACTGTTCTTTTATCACTTCTTGCTATCAAAACACTATCGCTTTACGTTTATCAGTTAGTTTGATGATAAAATTCTCTATTAGTAATATGTATTTGTGATATAAAAATTTCTTATCTATTTCATTTTATTTTATTTCATTTTATTTATTTCATTTTATTTTATCTCGTTTTTATTTTATCTCGTTTTTATTTTATCTCGTGTTATTTTATCTCGTTTCATTTCATTTCATTTCATTTATTCTATTTAATTTTATTTTACTCGCTCGTACGTACAGGTAAACATCTAAAAGCCGAAATTTTTATAAAATTCAGGGGTAAATATATAAACACGAATTATTATATGTAAATTATTATATAAGATTAGTACGTGAATTACAGTTTTTCATTATTTAATATTATATTAACTAATTATTAATAAAAAAATTTTTATCTCAAATAGTTTTAAAAGGTTTCATCTTTAGTTTATTTATTGGCAATGTCTGACAACGAAAGTCCTCGTTTACGAGAAAGTGATTCTTCAGATCATTCTCAAGATATGAAATTCGTCGCTAAAACTGAGGATTACACTCAATCAACCAACTTATTATCTCTTCACAACATTTGTAATATCATGCATTCGCAATCATCACCTTCATTATCACCACAATGGTTTGATCCTTCACCCATTCAACCTTCAACACCAAGTGAAAATTTAAAAGATCACAGAGATCCTCTAGATGACGCTCCTAAATTTAACGAACCATCTCCTACTGAAATGATCGATTCTACTGAGTATATGAGTTCTAAATCTCATCAAGATATTGTTCATGACAATGAAGTTCGTAATGAAATTATTCGTAGTAATGAAGGTCGCATAATTGGTATCCATGACCTTGCAGATTTAGCAATTAACCTTAATCCAAGGTCAATTGAGAATGATGTCCAATCCGATATAGGTTCTCGATATCCATCAACTTCTTATGTTACAAAATCTGTTTATACTCCTTTAATCAATTCTCAAGATCATAATAAAAAGGTTGAGATTGAAAATGCTCAATGTACAAATCCAATGTGCGCTCAATGTCATCATTCAAATTATTCTGGTGCTCATCAATATCCTTTTCCAATGCAATATTATATGGCATTAACAAATGGTAACATTTATCAACAATCTCCTTTCGTTCCTCCTACTGCCGTCTATGCTCCTTCGCAAACTATTCAATCTCAAATTTCTGCAAAGTGTGACCAACAAATTTCTTCAAATAATAATGTTCACTCAGTTAATAATAATAATAATAATAATAATAATAAAGATGAATGTAAAGAATGTACTGAAACCTCTCAGCCATCTCAACCTAAAAGAAGGCGACGTAGAAAAACAAAAGCTACTATAGGTTCTCCAATTATTAATGGTACCAATTCAAATAATCAAAATGTTGAACATAAAAGTAAAAATGGTGAAATTTATCGTTGTTCAAATTGTGGTGCCAGAGAAACTCCTGCATGGAGAAGAGATCTTCGAGGCGAAGCTTTACTTTGTAACGCTTGCGGGTTATAGTATGTTAAATTTTTATTCTAATTTTTTTTTAATGCTATATTTAAATAATTATTGTTTATATAATAATTTAATAACATAATTTTATTTATCTTATTATTATTATTATTATTATTTTATTTAAAAATATTTTTTATATAAATTTAGTTTGAAGGTTAAAGGATGTCATAGACCGACTGAAGTCGGTGTTGACGGTGAAATACGTTTAGTAAAAACCGAAAAATCTGGTATCGGTGAACCAAAATGTCAAAATTGTGGAACTCAAAATACTCCTTGTTGGAGGGGTCCCGAAGGAAGCAAACTTTGTAAGTCCACCAATTAATTTTTCGAAATTAAATATATAAAATTTTATTATTTCTAATCAAAATTATACAGGTAATCGTTGTGGTCTTTTCTTGAAACAACATGGATATCAACGTCCAGGTACTCCACATGAGAAAAAAGTTACTTCTGTAAGATTTAGTCCTTATTAATGTTCAGAAATTTTATTATTAATAATGTATGAAGATATAAACTATGAAATAATAATAAGATCTATAATAATAAGCAGCGAAATACTTTTTTTATTTTTTTTTTTTATTTATGCTACTCATTTTACTGAAAACCTAAATATACAACTCGATTTTCTGTATAATTATCTTGTACTTTCTTTTAGTTTATCTTTTAGGCAATATTTTGTAAAAAAAAATATGTGTAAAAAAAAAATTTTTTTTTATTTAAATATTTATATAACTTTCAGTTTTATCGCATGTCGTAAAAAAAAACTATATACTCTAACGCTAATAGCATACAAAAAAAAATCAAGTTTATGACGTCATTTTTTCTCCTAAGATTAACTGATAAAAATATTTTAAGATTTATAAAGTTTTAATACTCATGTTAATTAAAATTATCTGAATGAATAAAAAAAAAAAAATACAGTAATTTATTTTCAAATTTAATATTGCCACGTTCATTTCTAGTAAAAATATAAATTACTTCGACAAGATTGATAATTAAAGATACTTTTCATTCCAATACTTAGGCCACACAAAATTATATCATTGATTTTCATATCCTGCCCGCGTCAGTGAAGAGAGATTTGTAAATTTTTTTTTGTTTTTTTTTTTATAGTTAACCAATAGGCAAAAATACCATTCCTGATGGGATAGCAGATAGAGAAAAAAAACCTCCGATTTACGTACTGTACGTACTGTACCTTTCCTGATAGGGTTCTTGAAAGAATCTGAAGCTAATTTCTCATAAAGAATAATGTTCTTATTTGACTCTTAATTAATTTATAACGTTGATATCAATAATTTACTATAACATTGATCTTAAAATGATAAATAGGGATCTATCTAAATTTTATGCTAAAAAACTTTTATTATGCTCGAAAATAATTGTAGTCATTTTGTGTTTCTCGAATATTGGATCTTCAATTAGACAGTAATTATTGGGCATCAAATTTTTGCGCGCTATGGTTTATACTTCAATAGTAATATAGTTTTTAGGATTCTATCAGGAATGGTACATAATTACCTTTTTTTTTTTCTATCCCATCAGGAACACTACCGAAGATACATTAGGAATTGTATTTTGCGTCAGTAAAATAAACTGTCAGTAAAATATTCTGTCGGGAAAAGTGCATTCGGAAAAACTTTATGTCAGAGAAAGATCCTGTCTAAAATGTGGTATATAGAACTATCAGAAATATAATATGTCAGCAAAAGAAGTTTTTAGAAATATCTTGTCGATAAAATGTGCTGTAGGTAAAATGTCCTGTTGGCGATAAGTGTTGGGAAAATGAGATTGGGAGAACTAACTTTCGGGGAATTGAGCAATAAATATTTAATTTTGTGCGGCATTGCATTTTTTTTTTAATAAGCCTTAAAGAAGTTTTTTTTTTTTTTTTACTACTATTTTAAAAAAAATATTTCTTAAAAAAAAAAAAGCCGTCACGGATTATCATTCCGTGATATGAAAACCAATTCTATAATTTTGTGTGGTCTAACATACAAAATGAGTTTTTCGCATCGTATTTTCTTATGTTTTGAGATACACTTGAGTTTGACTCTGCCATTTGCATGATATTATATTTGTTATAAATAATTTCCCCTATAAATTTGCACTCGGAAAATTGTACTATATTGACTACGTGAACAGTGAATTCGACTAATACTTGGATTATTCTGGTTTCTTGAGGTAAGTATTCTATTCTAGTTGTTTTACGTTTCTAATACTCAATCCTATACTTTTCTTGTAACGATAATTCCAATCACGTGGCACGTGATCTTGGTTCCTACTTCCAATTTGACTTATCACGGGGACAAGACAATACGAGTTTGGTTTATGAATAAAAAGATTTTTAAACTACGGGAATTTAGGACACAACACTTCTACTTGAATTTCGAAGTATTGGAACTTTTACACACTAAACTTATTAGAGTCTTATTTGAACTCTGTCAAAGTTTTGAACTCGAAAGTTATACTTTCCAAAGTTATTATTTTATTGAGGGTAAAAGGTATCACTTTTATACTTTTCGCGATACTAGTAAATACAATTTGAATATAAGCGATTTATCCAATTTATGCCATAAGTGTCATTAATGCTATTTATACCATTAATCCAATATATCAAAATAAATTTGATAAATTGGATATATTTAATAAATTGAATACGTATATCGAATATATCATAGTTTTTTTTACTACGAATTTACAGGTAATGATCTACCTTAATGACTATGAATACGTTTTATTCTAAAAGTCTATATATTGGTATGAATTAAATGTAAAATAAAGTAATAATAAATATTAATAATAATCAAAAAAAAAAAAAAAATCTAGGTCAATGGCCAGAAGGTCACATTAGCCTTTTACAATTCTTCCCTATATCACCAAAAAAAAAAAAAATTTTAGTAGCTATATATCTATTTATGACCAATAATCGATATTAATTAATTTAAATAAATCGATATATATTACTAAATTAGTTATATATCAATCTAAAATAAAAATTAGCTAATGATTAAAAGTGATAAAAATCAGTTTCAATATAATTTGAAATTAAATTACTAATAAAAATTAATTATCTTGTTCAAAGACTATCTATATACAACAATATTACTATTTTCACATAAATTTTTCCTTAATCTAATCTGAGTTTATCTACTTTTTCTAGAAAAATATCAGTTTGAATGAATGCATCAATTAAATTATTAATTATGGCCTTCTTTGATTTATTTGCTTCTACAACTGAATTTAAAGTAGGTTGTCTAGTTTTATTTCAAGAAGTAAGCATCTTTGTTTTTAAATTCTTGTATATATATTGTAAGTAGGAACAGAATTTAAGTAGATACAGAATTTTTTAATTAAATTTCAAATTTAATAACTAGAATAGGTTAGAGTTAGGGTTAGAATTCGTGTTAGAGTTAGAGTAGAGAATATAGATTATATAGAGTAATTCTATAGCAAAATACTAAATTTATTAAGAGATTTCAAATTTACAGAAATTCTATTCCTATTTACAACATAAATATATATTGATATAAGCTATAATAGAGGCCTTAGCATTCCAAGATACTGAGCAAGAACAAAACTAACATATTAAAAGGCTAGAATCAACAATAAAATTATCTAGAAATTCTTGTATATGAGAATATGCAGTAACTTATTAGTAGGACATCTTATTGTTTTGAGCATATTAAAGAAAAAAAAAATCTTTTTCAAAAAAAAAAATTTTTCTCAAAAAATAAAAACTAACTTCAAAATTGTAGAATAACTACAAAAACTATTTATAACAAAAGAAAAAAAAATATTTGAAAAAAGTTAGCATTTAGCTTATAATAATTAATTTTAGTTATTACTATTCATAATTTTGGTTATAAGATTATGTAATATTATATTATATAAAATTTTATAAAATTATCAAAAATTTTTGTATTTCTGTTTGATACCAAATAACTAGTAAAAACAGATAGTTTGGTTACTAGAACCAAACTGACTTTATTTTTAATTAGCAATTAGATAACTATATCAAAAAAGATAATTAGATTTAATAAGTAGATATTCTAAAGCTTAAGTCATCTTTTCTACTACTAAGAAACAGGTTAATTATTATTTTAGAGAAAAGAGAAGTACTGTAATTATGAATTAATCTATAGGCTTCATGAAGATAACTCTACTATATCACTTAGTAGAGTATCAGAGAGTAGAATAATTAAGGAGAGTATAAGTTAGGTAGTAGGATTTATTTAATAAAGAGCTTAAGTTTTTATAAGCAAACTATTAAGAATTATCTTTTATTATGAGTAAACCTACTCTTATTATATATATTTATATATATATTTTTTTTTACTTAGATGATCTTGTCTATTATTTTATTAAGAATAAGCTATTTTAAGCTACAAGCAAAATGCTATACTAATTATAGCATACTACTTTTCTAAAACTATTCAGGACTTACTTAGCTACCTTTTAGCATTTAAGTGTAATCTACTATAATAATTATTTCTCTTATCTCTTAATATATCATGCAAACAAATTTGTTTGCAAAATCTAATTTTAATGTAATTGTTAAAAAATAAGATAGAAAAGGTCCTCTCAAAAGATATCTTATCTCATTTAGTTAGATTTTAATAATATTAAAGTATTAATTGTATAAATTATGTTATTGATAATTAATACTAATATGAACTTATGCTTATCATGTATTACTATGCTATATATTACATTGATCAAACTTAAAAAATAATTACAAATATAAATATTATAATTAATTATAAACTATTGATTAATTTAAATTGAATTCAGACTTGCTCTGAGTAAATATTTATTCTTTAGTTTGTTACAATGCAAAAAAAAACAAAAAAATATTTTAGTAATACAAATATATTGCAGTTGTATATATTTGATATATATATATTGCATGTATATATACATACATATATATGTTAAATATAAATATTGAATAAATATAATTTTTTTATATAAATTATTACTTAAAGTAAAAATTTAGTAATATTTTAAAGAGTTGAATATATTTAAAAAAAATTTTAAATATTAGTAACTTAATTATTTAATTTTATTTTATAAAAATTAGTTATTTTTAAAACATACTAAATTTTTATAAAATATAATTAGTGCTTATAATTTATAGTTAAAAATAACAATAAATCTTAATAAATATTATATTGAAATATTATATAAATTTTATAAAAAAAATTTTAAAACTATATATATATAACTTTTTACAAGCAAATTTGCTTGCACCTATCTAATATATTAAGAAATAAGAGTTTAAGTTTGTATATACAAACTTCTAGTTTCTAGTTAGTAAGAAGCTACTACTAGTCTATATCAAAATTATTTAATTTGTTTTAAACCTTAGCTATCCTTTTTTACTATCTGATCTTATTCACCTATCAACTCTACTTAAAACTTTTTTTTGTATTTTTGTATTTTTTTCTTTTTTTAATTCTTTTACTTCATTTACAAGAGATATATTTTCTTTGTTTTTTTTTCTCTTTCTTCTTATCTTTTTCTTTTTTTTTTTCTTAGCTGTGATATTGTTTTTTTTTTCTTTTCAATTATCATTTCATATCTGAATTTTTATAAATATTCATAAAAAATATAACTAGAAATATTTGATAAAATTTATTAAAACTCTGTTTACTTTGCTTTTTAACTAAGTTAAGCTATTTACTTATGTCAATTTGTTGTTTTTTATTTGTAAGACCTCTAAGATACATCTTTCTAATATGCAACTTTTCTTCTGAATCTTCACTATAAAATACTTTCCTTAAAGAGTTTACTTTAAAAAACAAGTCTAACTTTGTTAATACTTCAAAACTTGTTAGATACAAAGTTTTTTTTTAAATTTTTTTAAATTCTTTAGTAGATTTCATATTCTGCTAGATAGTGCAAAGTTTTGTTTTCTCAAAAACAAGCTATACACTTTTAGCTCTTATATAGTTTAAAGTTTTTTTAGATAACAAATATCCTTTGTTAATAAAATATTATTGATATATTTTATACAAAACATAGGATCTCTACTTTTTTTTAAGCTAATATACTTTTTCTCTTACTATTTCTTAAATGCTTCTCAAATATTTTTCTAACTTAGCTCTTTGCTAGAGTTAGCTTCTTAGTTTGAGACTATAATATCTGCTATTTTACTTAGACTAGCTTATTCTGTTTTATATATTATTGTAGATATTATATTTTAAATAATCTGAGTAAGTAATCTATTATTTGGTCTTTCTATTTAGGTATAGCTTGAAGGTTACCTAATATTGTCTCAGATATTTTGAGTATATCAGTTTTCTTGATACCTTCTTTAGCTAAATGATTTGTTTAGTAATTCTATTTGTTACTACTATAACCTTTTACCTTGTATAGTAACAAATTTAAACTTTTGACTACACAGCAATCTTTTATCTATTTCAATAAGCTTCTGTTTTTTATTTAGAACTAACTTCATAACTTGTTATTATTCATACATTTTTTAATAGCCTCTATTACTACTTTGCTATTAGTAAATATATATATTTAAATCTTGTAAAATACTATTAGCAAAGCTATCTAAATAGCTTCTAATTTTGTATAAGTTGATGAAGACTAATTTTCTATACTACAACTAAAACTAATATTACTATTTATTTCCTTCTTATCTCTAACTATCTAATTAGCTTTTATTTTACCTAATTCTAGCTCTTTACTACTTCTTGCTAATATATTATTTGTATAATATCTGATAATCTTCTTCTTTTTTAACTTCTTATATGTATTTACTAATTCTTTTTTAATCTTCTTGTTTTTTATTACTCTTTGTATAATTATACTTTTAAGACTATTTGCTATGATTTCTACTAATATCTTTTAGTTTGTTTTGTAATTTTAACAAAGTTTTTTCTCTTTAATATATGCAAGCAGTAGTGCTTTCAATTCTAATTCTTTTCAACTTTTTTTCTTTATCTTAACAGATTTGCACTATTTTTTATATCTAATACTAACTAGATATTCATTATTATTAGTATTTTTTATATTGTAATAATTATACTTAGCAAATATATGATCTTCTGCTAATTGGCTTGTATATCTTCAATACTTAGATATTATAAGCTTTTCTGTTTTTCTTACTATTTTTTTTATATAGAATCTTTTTTTTCTTTTAAATAGTACTCATTCTCTTTTTTGTTTATCTTTAGAAATTTCTTATAGTAATATCTTTATTACTTTTTTATTAGGACTAGTTACTTTATAAGAGTCTTGTACTTCTTTTGAGCTATTTTTTTTTAGTACTTTCTCTTCAAGTTTTTTAAACTAGCTTGAGATATATCTTTTTGTCTTTTTATTTCTTATGTATTTTAATTAGTTCTAAATTAGCAAGTAACTTCCTATACTATTTATAAGCTATTTTAGTATAAAAAGGTTTATCTTATCTAGATTTATATAGGATCAGAGCTCTTTTGTATTCAACAAGTTTGATATTTCTGTTCTTTTAATATTAAGAGTATCAAAATCTTCTAAAATCTCATTGATCTTTATATCTAGTTTAGCTACTTTATACAATACTTTAATAGCCAAATTGTATTCAAATACTATCTTAATAAACTTGTATTTTTTGTTTAAAAAGCTATATAAGTATTTACTTTATAGCTGATCTTCTCTAATTCTTAATCTTGTTTTTATTTCTAGAGGTCCTTACTAGTTTAAATATAGAGTTAGCTCTATGAAATGATGTGTAAGCTAATTTTGCTAAATTGATCTCATATCTAGAAAGCTTATATAACTACAAATTAAGTTTGCTATTAATTTAGCTAGCTTAGTTTGTTTTTAATTAAGATCCAAATTGGTCTTAGTAGGTTTTTGCATTTTGATTTGCTTATAAATATTGTCTGAAGTCTATATTCTATACTTAGTAATAAAATACTATTATTTAAGTAAATAAGCTAACTTGCTGATATTCTTTTCTACTTTATAGCTTTGCATATCTTGCTTACTTCATTTTTTATAATATTTAAACTATGATAATATTTTTCTTTTTCTAATATCCAAACTCTTAGGTATTTTACTATATCTTTATCCTTTTTTGTAAGGACTTTGTCATAGTTTTTTCTTTCTATAATCATTAAGATCTCTTTTTCTTTTTTTTTTTTTGTTATATTTATAACTACTAGCTAGAATTTTTTGCAATTGATTTTAACATTATTTATTTCATAGAACTCATTTAAGATATTTACTATTTTCTAAAGCTCATCTTTTAGTTTTGCTATCTAGATTGTATTATCTGTATAGGCTAGTATAGCTTGTTGATATTCTAATTTCTTGATCTTGTTATATACTAAGTCTGTTAGCTAGTTTGTTATTATTTGATATCTTATATCTTTTGTACTATTTACTGTACAAAGGAGTAGATCATAAAAAATATACTAGACTAGAGATAATATTATTTCTTCTTGATCAATTCATCTTCAGCTTCAAATTCATTTATTAAACCAAAGCTTATAATTATATTAATTCTTTTTTCTTATATAAGCTTAACATAAGACTGATTATATTTTTTAGAAGTTTGATTCTTTTTAAAGCTTTTCTAGCATTTATAAGCCTACTAAGTCAAATATTTTTCATATATAGGGATGAGTCAATAGAAATCAAGCAAATTGTTTTTATTGAAATTTTTTTGAAACTTTAAACAACAATAACTCAAAAGCTTTATCAAATTTAATAAAATTTTTTTTTTAAATTAATTCTACAATTTGTAATATTTATTTTAAAAAAATTTTTATTAATTTTGATAGAGTTTTTGTTAAGCTATTGTTGGTTAAAGTTTCAAAAAAATTTATTTAGAAAAAATTTGCTTGATTTCTATTAACTCAACCCCATATCTTAAAATAAGATCTATAATTTATTATTTTTTTGTTTTGCATCTTCAAGCAGATTATTTATTATATGAATTAGACTTATAGTACAATCATCTAAAAGTCTTGCAAAGTTAGAACTTTCTAAAATATTAAAGTCTACTAAAAGACTCTTTATACTAATGAGTCTGCTTTTTTAACAACAGATAACTTATACTAAATGAGTCTAGTACTAACTTAAACTTTGTTTTTCTAAATACTTTTAACTATTTATCCTTAGAAATCTTATTTTTTAAACTATTATATATTCTGCTATCAATTTTTTCTAGAGGATTATATATTTTTTTTTATCTGTTTGGCATATCTAAAGCTTGAGTATTTTTTTTGTAGAATTGTTTTTTAAAATAATTTTTTATTTCTTCTAGTACTTCTTCTTTTTGGTTTAGCAGTACTATATCTGAGTTGTTTTCCTTTACAATTCTATCTATAACTACTTGTTTAGAAGATCTCATGAGCAAAATACTTATCATATATTTGAGTTTTTCTTATATTGTTTCACAATATGATTTAACTACTATATTGATTTTTTTAAGTTTTTTTTTTTCTTTATTTGCTATGCTTTTATATAGATAATCTTCTATTTTATCTTTAGCTCTTTGTATTTTTTTTTAGTTCATACACTCTCTAAGAACTCTTCTATTTCTGTTTCATACAGATTATTTATTCTTATTATCTTTATATTCATTAAATACTTGTTTGCACTATTAATTTGTTAGCCTATTCTTAATAAGCATTGTTAGTATATGTTTCTTATTATTTTTGGATCTTTTATAATATTGCTAATCTTTTTTTTTTCTTCTGTATAGATTTTCTCTACTGTAGACTTCTTTTCTAGAAGAGTTAATTTTGTATACTTAATTATACTTGTTGCAATTAGATTCTACAGATTATCTTTACTCAGTAACTCTAAGTAAGCTATATCATTCTCATCTTTTTTGATATTTAGCTTCTTTTTAAGTAGATTGTCTAATTTTGTTTTATAATTTTTCTAGTTTTTTTCTATTACTTGATCAAGAAGAAATGACTATCTCTTTTCTTTTAGTCTTTTTTAACAAACTAAAAATTTAGTTTTCTTTCTTATACTTATTAATATTTTTGTAATTATAATTATATGATTACTATTTGTAACTATATCTGCTTCTAATATATCATAGTAGTAAAACTTTAATTCAGATCTTTAGATACCTAGATATAGTCAATTTTAAACTTTACTTAGTCATTTATCATCATAAATTTTATCTCATAAGAGTGTAATTTTCTGAATACATCGACTATATTAGAGTTTTTAAGCCAACATAGAAGTAAGAGTTTTTGAGTTTATTTAGAATCTTTCTTGTTTTGATCTACCTCTCTGTATCAAATATTATTAAAATCTTCTAATATTATAATTTTAGTAGCTTTTCTTTTGCTTTGATATTTGAATATTCTTTTAATAACTTGTTGTTAAATATCTTTTCTAATTTTAGAATTATTATATAGTATATATATTACTAAAACTAATACTTTTTGCCTTTTGAATACAAAAAGTGTCTCTAGGTAATATATATTTCTTTTTTTTATTTAGCTTAAATATTTTTCTATTTTTTACAAATTATAAAACTGATACTAAAACCTTTCTTGTTGCTTCTGCATCTGCTTATATACCTAAATAATTATCTTAATTTTTTAAGTTAAAATTATTTTGTCTATCTGTTATATTTGTTTTATTAATTCTGATCATATTAATATTTTTTTTGCTTGCCTAGTCTAGTAACAACTCTAAGTTTATAAAGTTTCTTTTTATCCTATTAATATTATATAATACTACTTTTAAGATTTAAAAGTCTTTTGCTACAACTTCTTTGATCACCTTCTTAAAAAGATTCTTTATGAGTAGATAGTTAGCTCTACTATCTATTTTTATTAGTTTAACTAGTATATCTATTAGAAACAATTTAGAGCTTTCTATTTCTATGTTAAATTTTTTCTTTAAGACTTTTTATCCCTTAAATAGTAAGTCATTGCAGACAAATTTGCTTGCAATTTTTCCTTATGCTATATTATATACAAAATTTTTTAAAATTTAAGTACCATGTAACAAAACTTGTAATGTAAATAGCCAATCAACTTTAAAATAAATTCAAACTTTTATTCTTATCAACTCTTTCCACTAATCACCAAAACCAATATCAGAGCAAAAAACTTTTTTATAAAACAAGTACTAAACTCAAGAAAACCCAGTAAAATATTAGTTCAAAACATAAGCGTATGGTGTATAGCCCCATAAGACCTTCAAGACAATAAGTAGCAGAAAGCTAAAGCAGACGGTTCTAATATTTTAGCCAAAAATTTGTCTTGTAGAGTATTAAAGTTAAATAGGAGAAGCCACAGAAGTTTGAAGTTCAGAGATGAAAGAAGAAGCACACTACAGTATTTGTACTAGGACAAATACTTTTACACTCATTTACTCCTACTTGGTTTTTTGCACTTGCTTATCACCCTTGGTCTTTTAGATTTTCTTTTTTTCTTGTTTGTGAGGATTCAGCCTATTCCCAAAAAAGGATCAACAACGCTATGTCCAAATTAGTGAAAACCACGTGTTTACAAATAAACCAAAAGTAAACAATAATATATGTAATTAGTTAAGCACAGTTAGTAATGAATTTAGATACCTTCCGGTAGCAGAACAGAGATTAATAATTTAGAGATATAAAGTATGTTGTAGTATCAGTACTTTATATAATTTTTATAAAAGTCTCAAGCATTATGAAGATAGTACTTGAGCAACATTTTCTTTTCTTTTCTTTTTTTGTTCTTTGTTTTTGTTTTTCTTTATATGTTTATTATCTTATATATATAGTATATGCTGTAAGGTAATACAGTTCTTTATATATAGTATTTTTATTTTTTCTTTTTGCTATATAGAAGGGTATTATCAGTTTGGTAATATTTAACTATATAGGTGAGAAGTCATGATGAGCTAGGTAGTCTTATATAGTGATACTGATGAGGAAGGGATAAACTAGTCTAGACTTTAAATTGAATTAAAACTATGTTATAGCAGATCATGAATAGGTACTTTTGGGATAACTAGTCAAGTCTTACTATTGATGTTCGCACTTTGATGTGCATTGCCTTCTTTGGTTGTTAAGTTAAACATTTGTAACCCTTATAGTTTTATAATTATATTGAATAAATGATAAGACATGGCTTGCTGAAAAGGAAAAAAAAACTATATAAATACTAATAATAAAATAATAAAATAATAAAATAAAATAGATAAAACTTATTTTATAATAGTACTAGTAGTCTAATGATCTTAGTATAGTAGTTAGATTGCTAGACTACTATATAAGAAGTTTAGGATTTAAATCCTACTATTGACAAATTTGAATAATTATTTGGATTTTTGTATCTAACTTACAGTAAACCCTATCTGTTTCTGGAGTTGTAACCCTGTAAATCATATTGTATCAATATCAATTAGATATTAGAAGTATAATAAAAAAGTTAAATATAATATAATATTATATAATAGGATCTAACCTGTATAGTAGAAATCTCAAATTAGATAATATAATACAGATTTTAACAGTTATACTAGTTCAATACTTAATTCAAAAAAGAAGTCTAGGTATGAAGAATATAGATTGAATAGATATAAATAAGTCTATTATATGAAGTTATATAGTAATACTAATTTGGCTTGACAGCTAACTAGATTTGAAAAGATCTATCTCATAAAATATCTAGAAGAACTTAGAAGACTAATTTGATAAAGAGCTATAGCTAGAACTAGGTTTGTACAAATATCAATAAGAGTATATACTAGCTTAATTAGAATATAGTATAGTATAGTTAAGATTATTTACAAGTCTTCATTAGAATAGGACTATTAAAGTATCTTGTGATAGAGCTTAGTCCTATGAAGACAATTTGAAGTACAAGTTAGTTTGAGTAATCTTTAAAATGAGATAGTACAAGATTAGTATAAATTATAAATATTAAGTTAAATATAGAGATTTATAGTGATACTAAAGAGTTTAAATAGAGTATCTACAGACAGATACTAGATATAGTAATTAGTAGGTAACCTATATAGCAGAATCTTTAAATAGATAATAACTAAAATTGTATATATAGCTAATTGTACTCTCACTAATAAATATAACTTGAAAAATAATACTTAATAAAAATCTGTAAACAGCTTGTTAAAAAAAAAATATTATTAATAATAGTACTAGTATATATATATTTAGATTTATAGAATAAAAAAAAGTTAAAGTCTGATAATCTAATATAGTAGTTAGATTATCAAACTACTATGCAATAAATTTGGAGTTCAAATCTCACTATTAACAAATTTGAATAATTTCTTAGACCTTATAATATATTATAGTAAATCTTGTCTATTTCTAAAAACTTACTTTTGTAAATTGAATTGTATTAAATTAATTAAAACTTGGAAGTGTAATATAATATTATATGAATAAATTTTAATAGGATATATAAGCAAAAATTTCTTCATCAACTCTTCCCGCAAATCACTTGACCATTTCTAGAGCAAAACAAAAAGCAGGAAAA
>CAJVPM010000043.1:0-28517 GCA_910592325.1 Scutellospora calospora | reverse complement strand
ATCTAATATCTCCGCTATCATTTTATCCATATGATCTTCGAGGCCCATTACTGACTTACTGCCTTCTGTTATTATCTCTCTGCCATACTCCTTGGTTATTACTCCTAATAGTCTTGTTGCTTTCGCTCTATTCCACATATTTCGCTCCTTTTCAGTTTAGTTCTCTAGATATTATTTTAGAAATGACTTTGTCTTTTTTTGAAATCTCCCGGAGGTTTGTCCAAGTTGCCTGTAATCTGACTGGTTTTGGTCTTGCGTGATTCGTCTCTACTCTTTGACACGTGATACGTAATTTAGTAACGTGTTTGTTTGTTTACCTATTTTGCACGTGTTTGTGTAACGCGTACTGATCTGCAGTTCAGGGTGTTTTAGAATTCCCAATTTTTCGACAAAAAAATTTTTCGTAGCAAGAAAAATTTGTTTAAGCCTCCTCAAAGTCTCTTGTTGGGTTCTGGTTTTCTTCTTTTTCTTCTTTTTATAAGTAATTTTCTTTGTAGAATCTTTTTCCTTAATAAGCTAAGAAGTGTTTTCTATTGAGTTTACTGTTTTTCCTAAGTAGAAACCCTTAGCTCGAATTTGTGACCAAATGATCTACGGGAAGAGTGATTGGTGTTAATAGATTTAGAGTTTATTATTTACTTAATATCAATATAATATATGTTATTTAGAAATAGTTCTCATATATTACTTGCTAACAAATTTAAAGTTTATTATTTAGAAAAGACACAATTTAGCAACTCTTTCTAAAGATCATTTGTACTAAAACTTTTTGCAAATATTTAATTATTTCTTAAAATTCTATTAAGTAAACTACTTTTAGGCTACTAAGTAAAGTTGTTTACAACAAAATTTTACTTTAGAGTAGTCTAGTTTTATTCTATTTAGACCTTTTTTTGTAGAGATATTAAATATATTGTTTTTTTTAATTTTTTTTATAATATTTTAAAACTTTATTAAGTAAACTACTTTTGGGCCTTTAAGTAAAGTTGCTAAACAAGAAATTTTACCTCTAGTAATCTATTTTTATATCTCTTGAACCAAATTTTAAAGAGAAATTAGATATTTCTAGTTTACTTTGTTTTTCTCAATTATTCTAAAATTTTACTAATTCAACAACTCTTGTTCATTAAAAGAGTTAGATTTTCTTATATTAGAGCTTAATTTTGGTATATTTTTTTATTAAAAACAGACTAAAACTCAGTAATCTATTCTCAAAAACCTGTTTAAAGACTTGATAAATACTTGTAGATCACTTTGAAATTATCTGATTTAAACCTACTAGAGTAGTCATGACTTACCTAAATTTAAAAAAATTAGTAATTTATTATTATTATTATTATTAAAGTAACTTATATTGCTAAAGAAATTTTATTAGTATTGCAAACAGGATTATATATTAATAATCTTTACTATTTGTAATTACATGAAGAGTGTACAATAAGCTATATGTACAACTTTAGTTATTATCTATTTTAAGTAGTTTACTACATAGATATTAGGCTATCTAATTGGTTCTACACTATACTGCTACATATATCTGTAACTTACTTGTAAGTTATCTATTTAAATACTTTGTTCATTAACCTATACAGATCTAACTTAATATCACTACAATATCTAACTGCTTAAGCTAGCTAGCTCATTATAGATCTATTTATTCAGAACAGCTTAGATCCTCTTAGAATATATTATACTAGATATATTATTAGTATTGTAGAGCTAGTTAACCTAGAAGAAAACCTACTAGAGTAGTCTATATCTATTTTATGAATTTATTTAGTTTAGATTCTTGTAGATATTTATACAACTCTAGGTTTCACTATAGTCTTTCACTGATTAGTTAACCTAGTTCTTTTCTAGTATTCAGCTAGTCTTAGTTACTCTTCATCTAAAGACCTTAAAATCTTTTACTTTTATTAGACTAAGTTTTTTTTTCAGATCAGAATTTAGCTGATGTAGTTTTGTTAAAAGGCTATACTACTTCACTAACTTGAGATTTCTACTATACAAGTCTTCTACTTATATATCCTAATAAGATTTATTCATATAATATTATGCTATATTTCCAAGTTCTGATCAATTTGATGTAATTCAATTTACAGGAATACACTCTTAAAAATGAACAGAGTTTACCATAACATATCACAGGTTTGAGAAATTATTCAAATTTGTTAACAGTAGAATTTAAACTCTAGATCTATTGCATAGCAGTTCGACAACCTAACTACTATACTAGATTGTCAGAAAAATTAGTAATTTTATATAGTAAAATTAATAATACTTATATATAAAAAAGTTAGTAATTATAAAATTTTTTTAAAATTTAAAATTTTATATATATTTATATATAAAAAATAAACTTCTTAATATATATTTTATATTTATATTATTTAAAAATATATTAATTATTAATTTTATAGTAGATCCAAGAAAATACTATAAACTTTTTCCAGGAGATCATTTTTACAAAAATAAGTAGAAAAAATTTTTTAGCAAAAAGTAGTAAAACTTTATAACTATTACAAAATACTCTTGCAAAAGAGTCTCTAGATACTCTATACTAGTTCTTCTACTATATAGAAGTAGCTAAAATAAAAAGAAAACAGAGGGACATCAGAAACAAAAAAAACTACTTTCTACTAGAGAGTACTACTACTCATATCTTTACTTTGCAGGCTAACATCAAGTCTAGCACTATTAATAATAATTCTATAGAATCTAACACAGTTGCTAGCAGTAGTAAAAGCTATATCCCAATACTAGAAAATAATAAAAATACAAAAACAAATAACCAAACTACTAAACATTGAAGATTTAATCTATTTGGAACTTCTCAAATCCCAAAAAGTAAGGAAAATAGCTTACTCTGTTAAAATCTACTAGAAGATCATATGTTATATACAACACAACAGTAAACAATTAAATAAAGGGTAAGAATAATATGACTAATATTATTACTAATAATAGTGATATACAAATTTCTATAAATAGCAAGAAGATATTACAAATAGATCAATTACAGAACAGCTATAATCTTTCCTATCACAAGGACCTAATTCACCTTCTAAATACAGAACTTCAATTAAATTCTACTATAAAAAAAAACTCTCAGGTAACAAGCCTAACTCAGCAAATGTCCTATAGCTAAGTACTACAAGTGGATATAACAGATAATAGACTAATAGATATTAACAATACTGATTTATAGATAGATATTATTAAACAAAATATAGAATACAAAGAATTGGCTCCTTTTAACTCTCAACTATGGTCACCAGACAAGATACTTCAAAGTTTAGCATCTGCTAGTAGCTTCAGAAACTTTATATAATATAAACTCAAGACAATACCTACATAGCATGAAATTTCTCTTGCAATTCTACTCAAATTTGTATATAGAAATACAGCATTCTTTACAACTTTTATAAGAACAAAACGACTTAAGCCAGTATTCTAAACAGAGTTTGAATAGCTATTTACTCAAGTACTCAATAAATACAAAGAGTATAATAATATTACTATCATAGACAAGCTAACCAGAGATCTGATATATACAAAACTAAAGCAAAAAATCGCAATAAACTTCTTTACAAATACAAGCTTCAAAGGCAAATTGCAAAGAAAAATATATAATACAATTAGATACTGCAAAGGTTTTATGAAAGATATATCACCAATAAAACCTGCTAAACTAAGAGGAATTATTAGTCAAGCTATAGAAGAAACTCTACTAGAAGTACCTGAAACATCAGATCTAATACCAAATGAAACACAAGAGTTATTTTCTTTCAAGCTTTCTATAATTAGATGCTCTAACATACGAGCTATAGTTATATGTCTTCACACTTTATACAAATTTACAACTTTTTCTAATAGCTACTTTAAGGTTCTATCACTACTTTCTAACAAAATAGAAAACCTAAATCCATTTGTACAAGCCTTCTTCTCAATAATAAGTCAAAAAGAATTTCGCAATTTAGAATTCTACAAAAAAAAACTCTAGGACTTCTATGAGCTAAAAGAAATCTCTGCAATATTTTTTGACCTTCTAAAACTAAAAGAACCTCTTCCTCTAGCATATCAAGAGCTTAACTTATTAGTTAGAAACCTCTTTCCTATTGATCTTATAAATTCAAATATCTTATTAACACAAATAGTCAAACTTCTAAGAGAGCATTACACTTTCAAACAAATTCCAAATGATTTCTTCAAACTAAAGCCTAAACTGTCTACTGATATCTCTAAGTTTAAAACAATACTATATTTAGCTATTCAATTAATAATAATACAGAAGCAGTAAGATTTGTTCAAGAAACAAAATACTACTACTACTATAGTATACCTCTACTTAATACTATAATGATAGCAAATCTAACAAACAACTCTGGCTTCTAGACAGCTCTGAACAAATTGAAAACTTCAACTTAACCTACCTATTATTTCTTACAAGCAGTTAGTAGAGACAGCACGAATGCTCAGACAATACTACTATTTTATAAATTACTATCTATTTGAATAGATAACAATAAAAATATAGAAACAACAAATGAAGGAGCAGAGACTACTAAGCCTGTATTTTCAGAAACAACTCAGGAGATAGTAGATTACCTTACGTCAAAAGAAATAGATAATACAACTAACCTACTACTAATAACTGAGCAAATAGAAGTCAACTTAATACTTGACCTTCTTTATCAATACTTTATCTTTAACAATATTCCTGATATACTACTCAAACTTCCTTCACTTTTAGAACCTTCTTGAGAGATTTTTAACCAAAAACATGAGTACTAGATTCTCTAAGAATACTATAAAAAAATATCAAAATTTACTCATAATAGCAATATATAATATACAAGGAATAAATAACAAAACTAAGTTTGAACAATAGATAGAATTCTGTAATACAAACAATTTAGATATTATCAGTATTACAGAAACTAAATTTGCATAATCATGCTTCATTAAGCAAATACTAACTAACTCTTATTACTAACTATTTACCTCTAATACTACTGCAGAAAGAGTACAAAAATGAGAAGCTAGTATAGATACTGCAATAGCTATTAAAAAATTTCTCCAACTATATGTACATAATATCTCAACTTTTTTAGGCATTATACTCACAATCAATCTCTTTCTATCTAATAAGAATTGCTTCAGAGTTATTTCAGTACATCTTCCAAGTAACAACAAAGTCTTACTTATAGCAACTTATCACAAACTACTAGAATAGATCAATGATGTAAATAAACATTACCTACAACTAATCATTCTAAGAGATTTTAACTCAAATCTAGAAAGAAAAGATACTACAGCTAAGCTTTTACACAAGCTTCAAAAAACTAGTCTTCAAAGTATACTCAAAACTTTCAAAGTATCAACATCTATATGGACAAGATCACAACTTAAAAGCCAAATAAATAATATACTAATATCTCAAAATATCCTTCATACCTTCTTAGTACTAATAATTCTCAAAGCAAAAGAAGTAACAGATAGTGATCACAAAGTTATAACCATTGAATAGTGTATTAACCCTTTTAATAAAAGTAAAGCTAGAAGAGTATCTAACAAATAACTCATATTCAAATATGAAGAAATAAATCTAGACAAATGGCAAGACTTTACAGATGATATTTCAAAGAGAACTACTAAAAACAAAGAGACTTTTGAAGAAATAACTAGTACTATACAACTTAACAAAGTATGACAAGAACTAAGCAATATAATATTACTTTTTTTTTTTTTTTTTTTTTTTACAAGTGACCTTTTTGGTCGAACACTTTATTAAATTTTTGTTATAATTTATTACAAGTAATGATTACAACTAGCTTAATATCTATATACAACCTTAGAACTAATTTATCTTTGAGATATACCTGACTTAAATTATGACTAACTCACTATAGTCTTAATCAGAATTTGTATTATAGCTATCCTTATTAGATCACTTTTTTTGTAATTACTATATTACTCATATTCCTACAGAGATACTACCAAATAGATACCATAGATTATATAGGCATCATAATTCTCACAGAAAACTTCTTGTTTGGTGTTTAGCTATCTAAATCTAAGTACTTCCTAATTAGCTTACAACACTCAATCTATGCTCACAACTAATACAACTATTACAGGACTGGGTATGTAGCATTTATAATATACAACTATATTTATATGCAGTACTACTATTAATACCAGATACTCCTACGTGTTGGTAGAGTACAGGCTATATTTTATAACAAAGTTACTCCTAACTAGGTTTGTAATATGTAGTACTACTTCCAACTTGCTTCTGTATTAGCTATTGTTTAATGTTAGTGTACTTTTGTACTCAGATATATAATTATACTACTAGCTTAGTGCTTCCTGCTAATTCAGATTATTACACATACCTTAAATAGTAGCCAACTCTCTACAAAACTGAGACCTTCTAATTCTAGCTTTCACAAGTACCAAAGATATTTCACATCTAGTCAGAACAATCTTTTACTACAGATTTCTATTATATTCACTACTTCACTCATTACTCTAGTTCATATTACTTTCATATTACCCTTCCAAGCAAGTTCCTAACTACTAGAGATATTAGTACTGCCTAACCTTCTAAGGACTTATTTATACAACACTTATATAATAGAATCTTTTGTGATACTAACTATTACATATAATGCTAACTTACATATAATGAAACCTTCTGTGATACCAACTGTCACATATAATACCAACTTACTCTATAATATCAATCTCCTTCTAGAAATTTTTTTTCTAGAATCTTGTACTTCACATGAGTTTTATCACAGGGCTTTATATTCGATTAATATTTTTCATAAGAATTATAGAAGCAAATACTTCTAACTAGACTCGAACCATTAACTTTGTCTATAGAAGGTTGAAGTAACATAATATTACAGATAGCTAAAGAATATATTCTGTATATACTTAAAACATTACAATTATTTAATACTCATATACTAATTGCATCTAAACTCTATAAGGCCTTAAGTATAATTAACAGAATATTTAGAAGGATAAAAGATAGCAACAACACTCTACAAACTAAGGAGGTCAACAAAAGTATTATGCAAATAAATGAGTTAGCTAATATAGATATTACTATAGTCAGTGATGATAAGCTCAAAACTAATACAATAGAAATAGTACAAAATCTAAAGATACAAAGAAAAGCTATATATATAGCAAGATATATTGAAAATGATATAGCAATTAGAGAAAAAATTCAAGACAAGATACAAAATAGATAAAACAACTTTAAAACCAATACTATGAAGATAATAGATAGTATTCTGCAAAGACATATAAACTACATATATTTTTAAAATATTTTAACTCTAGATAAAATTATTACTGAGCTATATCTAATACAGAAATATATCCAAAAGTACTATGAAAATTAGACCTAACTAAACTATTATGATATATAATCTTAGACAAGTTAGAAAGATGAGTACAAACTAAAAGATAATATTTTATTAAAATAGTATGATAGTATGTTATAGAATATAATACTCAGAGCTTAAAAAAAGTATAGTACTAGCTTCTACAAAGAAAGCAACAAGCTTATAGCTAATTTCTAATGAAATGTTAAAGTATCTAAATGATCATATACTAGAATATATATATATTCTAAATATATTCAATGCATGCTTCAAACTACAAGAAATTCTAAGTGTCTAGAAACAGAACCTAATATACTCTATCTCAAAAAAGCTAATATTTACTGAATAGCTAAACTACACTCATCTAATTTCCTTAATCGAATATATGTAAAAAATCTTTACAAAAATAATCACTATTAGACTAAGCAATATTGTTTTTAGTATTCAATCTTAAATAATTCAAATTTTGTTGCCTTACTAGAAAACTCAATATCTACATCTATCATACTTTTCTCTTATATTATAGAAGATATACAAGTACAAAACAAAGAAGTCTAGATACTAGTATAAGATATAAGCAAGGCTTATAATACTGTTCATATACTGCTACTCAAACAAGCACTTCTCAGGATCAAAGTATCTCTTTCTATAGCTAGCCTTATTTCTAATATCTTCTCTCATTGCTCAAACTCAGTAATTACAAACTTTGGCAACACCAAACCTTACCAAGTCCATGATAGTATTGACCAAGGAGAAACAATCACTTCTCTCTTATGAAGAATATACTATAATCTACTACTTACAAGAATAACTAGGCTACATACTGAGTATACAATACTTAACACAAACTACTAAACTGAACTAATACATATAAAAAAATATACAAGTTCTAGCATATATAAACAATACACTATAGCTAGCAAATAGCAAACAGGAGTTAGCAGAGATTCTCAAAACTGCAACCTCATTCTTTAAGCTCACAAATATTAAAGTCAACTCTACAAAGTCAATTTTAGCAACTACTTCATTAGAGTAGTCACTATCAATTATCTTCGACAATACTCAGATTGAAGCAATCATATTAAAACAAGTATTTAGATTTTTAGACTATTAGTTTACATTAGGAAAAAATATAAACCTGTATATGATATAATCATACAGAAAGCAGAAGATGCATTTCAGAAGCTAAAAATATCAAAGATAACAGAAAAGCAAGTGATCTATATAATTAATATAGTTATCCTAACTTGACTTTCTTATAGACTACTAAACATAGTACTAAACAAGTCTATAATAAATAAGATTATAAACAAATATACTAGTATTACCAAATACAAAGCTAGCTTTGCATCATTAGTTCCTAGCTTTATACTCTTTTGTTACAAAATATATAGCCTTAGAAAAATAGAAGATATTCAGATGCAGCAAAATATTTTACTCCTACATAATCTGATAAATTCACAAAATGAATATAGCAATATATTCAAATACTGAATACAACAACTTCAAGACACTGCAGCTTCCAATGAATCTATACTAACTAAAAACCTATATACTTTTATACTAGCAGAAAACTATACAACTACTGCTAAATAAATTCTGTTACTATATAATCTATAATACACTCTAGCTAACAGACAATCTAACTAGCTACATGTAATACAAAAAACAGGACATAGTATAAACTATATAATCAAAACATTACCAAATCTAACTAGCATAAAGAAAAAACTTAACAATATAGGGTTATACTTTATTGAACAAACTCTTAACTAGAACAATACATCTACTCTTTGTTGAAGGTTCCTCTCACATACTACAGAAAATATTCATAGAGGGAAAGAACCAAAATAGTACAACACATTCAGACAAAACATAAAAAAGGACTATCTGAAAAACTATACTTACTAGCTAACTAAACTCAATCCTTATATTATCTAGTATACAACTATAACAAAGAATGACTAGATTATAATTCTAAACAATAGAGAACTATTAATAAATAATGTCACAGCAATTTTCAAAGACAAAACTACAAATCTAAGATACTAGATATCTAATTCAGAAGTAATAGCTCTAATACTATGCATAGATTGCATACAAAATAGTGATAGCAAACAATACAAACAAAATTATTATAAATCAGATACAAAGATCAAGGGAGCTATACATATAAAAGTTAGCAAGGCAAAAAGAATTTATTCAAATATAAAAGAAATCTTCTCTTTCCTAAAAATGAAC
Organism: Scutellospora calospora; assembly: GCA_910592325.1. Taxonomy (NCBI): domain Eukaryota; kingdom Fungi; phylum Glomeromycota; class Glomeromycetes; order Diversisporales; family Gigasporaceae; genus Scutellospora; species Scutellospora calospora. The sequence goes on along the minus strand of CAJVPM010000043.1, from coordinate 18,873 downwards.
AAGAAATCAATTCAAAACAAGTGCTCTAAAACTGACTCTAAAACAAACATACTATATTCAAATAAGAAACTATAAGACTTTGAAATAATTACTAAAATAGTTAAAGAGACTACTAGCCAAAATATATTGACTAATATGTATCTGCAAACAAGCTAAAAAAAGCAGATTACTCAACAAAGATATTCAACTCTCCCCACTGATCACCTAAATCATTACGGAGCAAATATTTTTTAAATACAAAATAATTTAAAACTCTAGGAAACCTAGCAAAATAGTAGTTATTAAATAGAAGCGTGAGTTGTATAGCCCAGTATACTTTATATAAGAGGCATAAAGACCTAGCAGATGATAATACTATTATTTTAGCAAAAAGTTTATGTTATAGCGTTTTAAAGAAAAAGGAGAAGAAAAGAAGTAGTAGAGAAGAAGAAGTAGAAACAACAAATAGTGTTTTGCACTGGAGCAAACACTTCAACTCTCTTTCACTTCGTAACTAGTTTTTGCAAGCAACCTTTCCTATCCTTTGACCAACAAAACCAATATGATAACCGTAGCTTTTTTATTTTGTTTTCATTTTGAAAAAGTGGGGATTCTAGCTCACCTTCAACAAAGGATCAGCACCTGTACTACTTTCTATTTTGGGCAAGTTATATCTTGATTGTTTATAAGTCGATTAACACATATGAAGCCAACACAGATCTGCTTACGTAAATAGAATGATAGCTAACGAAAAGTTAAACTTGAGATTTATAGTATATGTGTTAGTACTATAAATAATTTTTATCTTTTGTGCTTTAGCACAGGCTATAGTAGTATGTTCTATCTTGATTATCTTTTTTTCTGCCTTCTTTTTCTTTTTTCATTTTCTTTTTATGTTTTCTTTTTTTTCGTTTAGACAGCTTTTTCTCTCTTTTGGTTTTTTCCCTTTTATATTTCTTGTTATTTGTTTTTTTTGTTAGTTAGTTGGAATATAAATCCTTTGGCTCAGAAAGCTAGGAGAAGAAGGTTAGAGAATTAGATAATCTTGATAAGAACGGTATATAGTAACCTTCTGTCGATCATTTGAACATGACTTTGCTTCAGCAAACTGTTCTTATGAGAGGAAAATTTGACTATTGCAATTAGATCGCATCTGGGCATCATCTGGTAGCCGAGTGAGTCTGGATTTGCATAGAGAGGACATTATGTAACTAGCTTAGCTTAGTTTATATTTTTGTTATAACATATTTTATGTTTTCTCTCAATAAATGAAGGACAAGATTGCCTAAGTTCTAAAAAAAAAAAAAAAAAAAAAAAAAGCAGATTACTGCAACAATTACTACAAAATTAGTAAAAAATAAGGAAACAAAATCATATGATCTTATCGCATAGTAGAATATATCAGACCTAAATCTCTAGTTCACAACCAAAACTAGTACTTGGTCTAATAAAAATCATATACTACTTACATTAATAGCAACTATTCTACTTATAATATCTATAGACTACAAACTAACTCTTATAGTAGTATCTCAACAAATACGCAATTCTTGAGAAATATTAATTGGTAATAAATATAATGCAAAATACAAAATAAGTAAACAAAAAGACTAGTCACTATAGCTACTAATATATATATTCTTTTACAAAAAATAACTAGAAATTATTATCGAAACCTCTATCATGCCCTTTATAAGAACCTGAAGCTTACTCATAAAAGTAATACTTAATTTTAACTAGATTAGATATGATACCTACTACTTTTAATAGCAAAATAATACTGTTATATATCAACCTAGACATTTTATTAAATACTTAAACAATGCTACTCATCTAGCAAAGTAGTATACAAAAAACAGAATACAACCTTAGAATCCACACAGAAAAGATATTAACTAGAAAGCAATATTCAAAAATATCAACTATAACTACTCACTAACAAGTAGAAATACTAACTCAAAATACTCTATGATAAAAGTATTTAAAATAAACTACTTTAGATAAATTACTAGTCACAACAAATCTCAACAGAAGGAACCTGCAAAAATACAAATTACCCTTCTATACAAGATACTACAGTAAACTAAAAAATAATTAGTATTGAATAATATGCCCAAAAAATACTATTTTACTAGAATATATTATAAATAAATATACTAGAACTCTACTCAAAAACAATACACAATCAGAAACTACTCAAGAGATACAAGATATTATATTTAACAATATTCCTTATAGTATACAAATTCTAAACCCAAACTCAATTAAAACAATATATAGATTTATTTCTAAAATACTGTTACAAAAACTGATACTAAGTAACAGCTCTTTCCTAGTATCAAAAACAAGCAAACTTATACATAAAATATAAAAAGAAATATATTACAAGTAGGGTTGTTAATAGAGTATTTCAAGCTATAATAAAATATATAAATCACTCTAGTTTAAAACTGGAGTAGTTTATATATTTTATTATAGCTTGAAGTATTCTATTAATAACCCTAATTACAAGATCTGAAAACAAAGATATCAGGAACAGCATACCTCTACTACTGAGACCAATATAGACTACCAAGTACAAATACCCACTATACAAAAAATGAATATAACAGATACTACAAACAAATGTTCTAGGCAACAACAAATAGAAAATAAACTAAAAAACTAGTTAAAATTATTAATTACTTCAAACATATTCTCTGATATACTCATATATATAACAAACTAGTTGAGATTTCAGTCTCCTCTGGTAAAAAGCCTAGGCTGAAGGTAAACTAGCTCTAGCTTTTAGTTTAAAGTAGATAGACAATATGTAATCTTGTAGTAAAATATAAAGTAATCAATTCATTATCTAATAAAAAACTGAAACAAGACCTTTTTTTTTTAAAAAAAAAAAAAAAAAAAATTATTAATTTTATTTATTTTTTTTTTGTTGTTAAGGCAGCTTATATTGCTGAAGGAATTTTATTAGAATTATCAACAAGATTATACATTGATAATCCCTACTGTCTGTAATTACATGAAGAGTATACAACAAACTATACATACAACTTTAGTTATTATTTATTTTAAGTAAACTGCTACACAGACATTAGACTACTCGATTGGTTCTACACTATGCTACCATACCTGTAACCTACCTGTGAGTTACCTATTTAAATACTTTATTCATTAACCTATACAGATCTAATCTAACATCATCACAACATCTAACTACTTAAGCCAGCTAGCTCATTACAAATCCATTTATTCAAAATAGCTTAGGTTTTCTCAGAATATATTATATCAGATGCATTACTAGTATTGCAAAGCTAGTTAACTCAAAGCAAACCTACTAGAGTAGTCTATATCTATTTTACGAATTCACCTACCTATCTTAGATTCTTGTAGATGTTCATACAACTCCAGATTCCACTGTAGTCCTCTACCAGTTAGTCAACCTAGTCCTTTTCTAGTATCTAGCTAGTCTCAGTTACCTTTCACCAAGAGACCTCAAAACCTTATATCTTTATTAGACCAAGTTTTCTTTTTGGATTAGACTTTAGCTAATATAGTCTTGTCAGAAGGCTATATTACTTTACCAACTTAGAATTTCTACTATGCAAGTCCTCTGCTCATATATTCTATCAAGATTTATTCATGTAATATTATGCTATACTTTCAAGTTTTGATTGATTTGATACAACTCAATTTACAGAGGTACACACACAGAAACAAATAGAGTTTACTATAACATATCATAAAGTTTGAAAAATTATTCTAATTATCAACAGTAGAATTTGAACTCTAGACTTATTGCATAGCAGTCTGATAATCTAACTACTATACTAGATTACTAGACCTTAAATTATTAATTTTATAAACTTGCTATATAAGTATATTTTATATAAAAAAATTACTATATTTTTTATATTTACAAGTACTTATTTATAAATATTCTGATAAATTTTTTTTTAAATTTTAAAAAAAATTTATCTTATATGTAAAATAATATAAAGAACATTTTTTACTTAATAGACAAAATATAGTTTTTTATAGTAAAAAAAAAGTTATAAAGTAAAAACTATAAAATTTAAATATTTTTTATAAATTTGTAAATTGATAAGAAAAAATATTTAATTAAAATATAATAAATTTATTTTTAAACCTTAATATTATAGTATATATAATTCTAAAAGTATAGTTTAAAATAACAATTATTAGATTTAATATTATTAATTAACTTTTTAATTTATTTTAAAAAATATGATATATCAGAAGTGATGATATGGCTTATATATAATAATCTAAAAATAATGAGTTTTATAAAAGTTATCTACTATGTTGAAAGTAAAAAAAATTTTAAAAATATTTTTATTTATGTAGTATATTAAGAAAAAATACTTTGCAAATTAATTTTATAAATCTTATTCCAAAAAAGTATTTGTACTATATAATTTTAAGTTGGTATCTTAAGTAAAGTTGTAGAGCAGGTCTTTGTAATTCTAATAGATATTAAAATATTAAAATCTGTTTATAAAATAGTAAAATATGATAATTTTAAGAATTAATATAATAATATCTTTTCTTCTTTTTTTTAAATCTTCTTTATATTGTTATCAAATGAGTTTTAAATACTTTATCTTTAATTTTATCTTTGTTAATTAGTTAATTTTTTTTTTTTTTGACAATGAGATCTATCTTCTAACTCTTTATTAATATTAATAAAAGAATATATAACATTACAAGTATATATATAGTTAATTAAAAATAGAAAGGTAGGGATAAAAGCTAATTTACTCTTGACCTAAGCTGTGCTAGAAAGATTGTAGACTTCTAGTCTTTGTATATTAAAGAAATAGAAAAATATTTATTCTTAATATATTGAGCTATTTTGTTTAAAATAAGATTCAGAGATATAGAGATAGTTTGAATACATATTGTTATTAGAAGTAGATTTGAGGTAGAAAAAATTGAAAAATATATCATTTGTCTTAAGAATAATTAAATTTCATGATATACAAGTTTTATAATAAGATAGTATAGTTTTGTATAGTTTTATTTTAAAAATATAGTATTCAGAAAAAACTCTTTCCTATTCACCTCTGACCGGGAAAGCAAAAAAAGAAAATAAATATAAATCTGTTAAAAAGAAATTAAAACCTAACTATTAAGTTACTAATAAGGGCTACAGCCCTTATACCAAAGAAAAAAAAGCTTCCTCTACTAGTAGAACTCCTAGCAATAAAAATTATCTCAAAAATGCCAAAACTTAATAATGAAAGAGAAAAAGAAAAAGAAACAAGTAAATTAGTCACTGAGAAAAAAAGATAAAACAAGCTTTAACAAGAAGGAACTAGAAAAAGCAAAAGAAAAAGCAACAGATAAACAACTAGTTCCAATAGTAGTAATTCAAAATAATGAGAACTGAGCAGAAAACACTTCTCAAAATGAAAGCAGTAATCAAGCATTGAAAAGAAACATGTCAAAAAAGATAAACAAAGTAAATAACAACAATGAAAACAACAACAAAAACAGTCACGTGGTTGATTCAGAAACTAAAATCAATAATGATACAAGAAAACAAGCTAATTCTAAGGTTATACATAGTTACACCTTAGTTGCCAAACAAGGTACTAACTTGTCTGCTAAATTGAAAAGGGGAAAATTAACTTTTGTAGCATTTTCCTTAGAAATCAAATCAGGTCTAAGAATAACAACACTCTAATCATTGAAATCCCAAATTTGCATAACTCTCTCAATGAAATTATGGCTTTTCTATATGAAGATATGGGAAATGATATTGTTGCTACTAAACAACACTTTAAAAAAAGCCTTAGATCTCATCTAGAAATTGTCTTCCCTAATCAAGAATGATTAGAACACTATGCTACTAGTAGAATCAAGATATTTAGTGAAGTCTATTATAGATATATTCCTACAGATGCCAGAAAATCTTTCCTTCTAGTAAAAGTTAGGAATGTCATGCTGAGTAATAAAGAACATATCTCTAACTTGGTCAAAGAAGCTTTTGAAGATTTTGGAAAAATCTCCTCAATCAAGCCATTATTAATTGAAAGCATCCTATATATGATAGACTAATGGATAATAATCTTTGACAATACAGATAATCCAGAGCTAGAAACAAGAATTCCTCATTTCATATTTATTGAAGATAATAGAGTAACTACTAAATGGAAAGAAGCTCCAAAAGTCTGTTTCTTTTGTGATCAGACAGGACATATTAAAAAGAACTGCAAGCAATTTCAAGAAGCCAGAAATTTAAGACTGTATTTCCAGGAACTTAAAAATAAGAATAAACAAAAAGAAGTGGTTACTAGATCTTCAAATAAAACCTCAGCTAATCTTGAACAAGAAAATTCTTCTCCTCAAATTCCTATTCAAAACATGAACATGAAAACAGAATCTGCTCAAAAACAGGAAACTAATATAGATGAAAACTCTGATGAAAACAAAATAGATACTAATATTGAACCTCTGATCTCAGAGAGGAATCAACTAATTTATCTGTCTCAAACTTAACTGTAGAAAGAATTATTTCTAACTCTAAAAACAGTCAAAAAAATATAAAGAAGATGTTGAAGATGCAACTTTTACTACAGTTGTACACAAAAAAAGAAAATATATAGATTCAAAGCTTTATAAAGCTAACAAACAAAGAAAACCAAGCTGTTGATTCAGGACAAAGGATATGAAGCAACTTCAAAAACTAATAATCCATTTATCATGAACAACTCCACAATTAAAATTGCTACTTTAAATATCAAAGGATTAAATAATTTGGACAAACGGCTTAAAACATTAATATTACTAAAATTCTATAGATTAGATATTATTCTTCTACAAGAAACAAATATCTTTGATATAGCTACTTAACAATTTTTAAAAGACCAATAGTCTTTTGATTCTATATAGACAGATAGAACTGCAATACTAGCAAGAAACAAAGAAATTAAACTTTAAGATATCAAGAAATTACAAGAAGATAGAATAATCTTAATATGTTTTACTTTTAAAAAATTCTCTTTCCATATTATCAATATCTACACTTTACCAAATACTCTAAATAGAATAGCTTTTTTCGATAATTGAGCTATTGAAAGAAAAGAAAATATGATTAATATCATAGCTAGAGATTTGAATACAAATTTAAACTCAGATATCAACAGAATGAGTCAAGCAAATATTCAAAATGATCCTTCAAGAGACCTACTCAGAAATATTACAAAAAATTTTATTAACTCTGCACCTTTTTTCCACCAAAATCCATTTTTTACTTTTCATTAGAAAACTCAAAACAACCAAGTAATAGTAATACATCTTGACTATATCTTTATAGATGAAAATTATAGCTATCTAAAATCAGAAACCTGAATAAAGTTTAGAAATTCCAACCATCTTCTGGTTGAATGTATGATAAATTTAAAACAAGAACTTAGACATTCAACTTACTGGAGATTTGAAGTAGCTCTTTTCAAGAATTAGCTTCTGAAAAAAGAAGTGCTTAATAAGATTAAAGAAGTTAGCTCTGCAACAAGTTAAGACATGCATAAGATTTACATCAAATCAATTATGAAGGCTTTTAAAAAGCCTAAAGCTCCTGAAGACAAGATCAAAAGACTAAACAAAAAGATTAGTCAGATAAAAGAAGCAATTGCAAAAAATCCCAATTGAGTATATCTTTATACTGTATTAGATTTATTAGATTCACAAATCCAAGCAAAGCTAACAGAACTAGCAAATAGATAGCAACAACGATCAAAAATTAATTGAATAGAAATAGAAGAGAAATCTACTAAATATTTCTATGCTCGCTACAAGAACAGAAATTCAAGCTCTGCTCTTGTAGAAATCTAAATTTCTTCTTCACAATCACAAAATAATGAAAAAGAAGTACTTAACTATATTAAAGAATAATATACTTTAATTTATAGTAAAGAAGAAATCGATCAAAAATTAGCAGAACAAATTACTAAAGATCTTCCTCAAACCTTACTGCAAATGAATAACAAGTTAGTAGGACACATATCACAAGAGGAAATTGTAGAAACAATTAAAAAGCTACTAAACAATAAGTCTCCAGATTTAGACAGCCTCACTTATGAGTTCTACAAGCTTACTAAGGAGCATAGTGTACTAGTCCTCGAATTAATCTTCAATCAAATCTTGGACACAAGAATAATGCCTCCTTCTTGATATAAAAATCTAATCATGCTAATACCTAAGAAATCAAAATAGCTTTAGGATATAAATAACTAGAGACCTATATCTTTAGTAAATTGTGCTGCAAAAATCTTTATGAAGATTATTGCAAACAGACTGAATACAATTTGTAAAACGATAGTCCCTCAACATCAACAAGGCTTTATAGCAAAAATATTAATTACAGATACAGTATTAGATATTCTTATAATTCTTAGAAACCAAAAAGATGAATCCAAGAACCACTAGATACTTTTTGTTGATCAACAAAAAGTATTTGACAAAATAAATCATAACTTTCTACAGATAATCTTAAAGAAGATGAACTTTAACAAGAAATTCAGAGATTTAGTAGGGAACCTCTTTAACAGACAAGAAGCTTATATTACTGATGCAAGACACATATCAAATGCTTTTAGAGTAGAAAGAAGAGTTAGACAAGGAGACCCTCTTTTGCCATTATTATATGTACTTGCATTTGAATTACTACTAATTCTTATAGACAAAGAAATCGCTAGTATCAAAGTTGATAATTATTATTTTAAATATACAGCATATGCTGATGACTTGACTATTAGTATAGGATCACTTTCAGACTGAACAACAGTCTTAACACTCTTAGAAAGATATGAAAAAGCCTCAAACTCAAGAATTAACAAACAAAAAACCTCTCTGATACCTCTTACTAATATGGCTAAAAAAGTAGAATTTCTAGAAGAAACTCAATTCAAAAAATTAGAGGAACAAGACTTTGTCATAGTTCTAGGCTACAGTATAAAAAATAATAGTTCACTGAAGAAAAACTTATGACATGAAATAATAAGCAAGCTAAAACTCAGCTTTGAAAAATTGGCTTACAGAAATCTATTCTTTAAAGAAAGGATTCTGTTAGCAAACTCCTTAATCCTCTCAAAAATTTGGTATATAGCCTACCTGCTACCACCTAGTAAAAAACAAATAGTGAAAATTAACAAACTTGTTACACTATGGATTAAAGGCAACTCTAAAATATTACTAAGATATTCTACTTTTCAGCTTCTTTACAAACAAAGAAGACTACAAGCACCAATAGTTACAATCTACTAGAAGCAAGACTTATATCAGTTTAGCTAAAACTAATCTCAAGTGATCTCTTATAGGCAAAAATTGAAAGAGAAAAAATTTCTCTATCATTATATCAAAAAAGAAATATCCTAATAGAAGATGCATTGCTTGCATAACTTATTAGATTTAAAGCTTGGCCAACAGACTGAAAACCATACCTTTTAACATAGAAAAAGGTCAAAGAAAAGCTTATAATAGAATCTAGCTAGCTTTAGAACCTTGCAGATCTTGAAATAGAAAAAAAAAAAACCTCTAAAATTTCAGTAAAGTTTTTAGTAGAACTTTTGAGAAAATGTAGTGTTAAACAAATCAACCAAGAAGAGAATATAGATCAAATATACAACTAGATTCTCCAAAAAGCAATACTAAATAAGAAAAAGGATATATTATAGTGACTTTATCACAGAGCTCTACTACTAGACTATAGACTCTGACACTTTGTAACTACAGAATCAGAAAACTGTCATTAGTTTCTGGACCAAATACAAACAATCGAACACCTAGCTACTGATTGTAAAATCAGTAAAATTATCTGGATGAAAGCTTATAAATTTTTAAGAACAGGTCAAACTGAAACTATACTATCTACAACTAAAAGTATCTTTTTCAACAACTATATAGAAAACAAAAAAATATATAATATACTATTATAGCTACATACACATGTAATCTATAAGATCTGGTGTATTTATGTAGCTTATAAATAGAGTGAAATAAATCACTCAGAACAAGAAATAGCAGCTTTAACTAAAAACAGAATTTTAAAAGAAATTAAATTACTTTATGACAAAAATTTCATGAAACCTATCTATAAAAAATCTGTAAATATTTAGCTTAGTCTTCTTTAATATATAAATAATACTTTTAGGAACATTTTTAATAAAAAGAGTGTTACACATATCTCAGATTTTAAAAATCTAGGATAGTTAAAAAAAAAAAAATAAGATAGTATAGTAGTAGTATATATTTTGTTTTGTATATGTATCTTTTAAAAAAAGCTAGTATCTCTGTTGTTATGAAACTAAATAGGAATTCTTGTTGTATATAGATCTATTTAAAGGCAGAAATAAATTTATTAGTATAAGTAGAAAGGATTTGAAGTTCTTCTGAAATTGCTAATATCGTATCTCTTATTATACTATCTATTGTAGTAGTATTTTTTAAACATAAGATAAGATGAGTACTATTTTCAGGTAAAGATAGACAGCATAAGCAAAGATAATTGTTGTATTTTATTAGATTTCTAGAATGTAAAGTTGAATAGGTAGGTAACTCATATTTTTAATTTGAAAAAGTTAGAGTTAGTACTTAAAGATAAAAGATATTCTTAAAATGAAATATAAGCTAAAATAGATAGTTACTAGGTATCTTCTCTGCTATAGAACTATTTGTGAATCTTATTTTGATTAGCTTAAATAAGACTATTAATTATCTTAAGGTTGTCTTTGATAATTGAACAGAGATAGTATATATAAGGAGTTTGAAGTAAGCAAGGAATAAATCTATTGTATAAGAATTGTTAAAGGATAATGTTAAGTTTAAAAAGATAATCTGGTTTGAAATTGTATTTTAGGTCTTTATTTAAATTAAATAAAGTTAAGTTAAATAAAGTACTAATAGCTCTGATTATGAAGAGAATCAATATATAGTAAATTTTGTCTAAGGAAAGTAGTTAATATGTTAAGATATTTAAAATGTTTTTAATTGGATCGACGAAACAGGTGCGAGTAAGTCCGTTACACGAGGTCGTACGGCAACACCAACCTGGCTTGGCGGCTAACTGGATTTGGGAGGATCTGTCTCATTGACATCCTGCGGCAAAGCAGGCAACACCAAGCAACAGATTTGGGAGGATCTACTTCGTGTAATATCTGGAGGCACGGATAACTAACTTAGTGGAGGACCACGGTAGGAACCGGGTTTGTGCGAACATCGAACAAGGGTATATGCAAGCTAGATTGGGATATAGCGTAGCATAGTTGGGTACCACAGCACCCATAGATTAGGAAGTTGGGGAAGGGGTACCTGAGATGGGCCTAGACTTCGAATCTTAAAGTTTGTGGACACATGTCAGCTCGGGTGTCTTCCTGGAGAAGTAGCACGGGGTTAGGCGAACTTGGTAAAACAAGGTAGAATACGAGTAAGTGTCATAGGGCCAGAGGGTTTAAATAGGTAATCTTCAAATAGATTTCAGGTATGGCAGCTAGTGTAGAACCTTCGGGCGGACTACTTAAATTAGATAATCTAAAGTTGTACGTGTGGCTAGTTGTACTCTCACAATATGTAATCATTTACTCACTATCAATACCAATAAAAAGTTCGGCCGATGCCATGTTGTATCAATAAAAAAAAAAAAAAAAAAAAAAAATTTAGTATTTTATTTAAAAGTTAAATATTGCTATTATTCAAATTTTCGATAATTAATTCCTTGCTAACTAACTCTTTACCAAGATTACTATTCTCAATTTTTAAATTCTCAATTTTATCTAAGATTTTCTGCTCTTTTGATAGAAGATTTAACATTTTAATTTATTTAAAAAGAAACAATATTTATTTATAGTTTGTAATAAGAAATTTTTAGTAATATTTTTTATATAAATACTAACTATTTTTTTTCTTTTATGTTAAAAAATAAAGATGGTAAATAAAAGAAATTCAAGTAGAGTACCGAATATTCTTTATTACAAGAAACATAAAAATTAGGTCTATGAGAAAATGATAAATAAAAAAAAAATCATAAAATATTTTAGAACAAAGATCAAGCTATCAAGTATAAAAAACTATTTGAAAAAAGTATATATAAGGCTTTAATTCTTTTCTTCTTAAATTAATTTTCTTTCAGTAAATAAATCTTCAAAATAATTAAAAACAAAATATCTTTATCAAGATCTGAATGTAAAAAAAAAGCTTTTAATTTTATTAAAGCAAATAAAAATTTCATATTTTTAGATGATAGTCATACATTAAACAAAGATGAAAACTCAATAAGATCTCATTCTTTATATATAATATCTATAAATACTAATAATGAATTTTACAAAAAAATCATAACAGAGATTAATTTTATTTTAAAAATTTGTAAAGATTATGAATTTGATGAAAATAATAACATGTGAAAAAAATATCTTAAACTCAAAGAAGATATTGAAAACTCTAAAGATCCAAAACAATATGTGATTGATTTATCAATTAGAAATAGTAGACAAAAGTTTTTATCATATTTTTATTCAGAAAATCTTAAATTCTTAATTCTAATAACAAGACTTGATTATTTTTATAGACAAATAGCAAAAGATGCTTTACAATATACTGAAACAAAATATGTTAAAACAAAACTTTTAAAATAGAAAAAGAAAAAATTTAACAAGTTCATGAATAATAAATATGATATTAATTTTTTAAAATTTAGTTATAATATCAATAATCAAGGTCTTTACTATACTTTTCTCGAAGATATTAGAGAAATTCTAACTATTTGTAAGAAAGAAAAGATGAAATATACAAATCTTATAGTAGTAAAATATAGAAAAATGAAACAGGATATAGAAAATTCAACAGATAAAAACAAACATGTAATAAATTATCTATTTCATACTCAAAGAATTTTATTTTTAATTCTTTATTTTTTAAATATAAACCTAAATTAATTAAAAAAATTTTTTTATTATAAAAAGGATTTAAATTAGTATTAAGATAATATTTTGATAAAAAATAAATATTTAATAAATTTTTATATTTTTATTTAAAATAATGAAATCATTTAGGAATTTTGTATATTCTTTTCAAACTTTTAATCAACTACACCTTTTTTTTTAAAGCCAATTTTTTGGCTATTGTATCCAAAAAATAGTAGTTAGCGAGCTATTGCCAAAAAGCCAAGTTGCACAGGCTGATAGAATTAATATTAATTAAACTTATAATTATTTATTTTAATAAAAAATTAATCTATTATTATTTTTTTAAATCACATAAGGCTGAATGTCTACATGTGTAATATAATTATCTCATTTATTAAGAATGTGTACGATAGAAACATATAGAATAGTGAAGTAGTAAAAAAGAAAATGACTTTAGTTTAGTAATTTTATGATAAACTAATAATAGATTCTATTTTGCCAAGAGATTAATTAATCCAAATTAGAATTTTATCTTTGTTTACTTCTATTCTTCTAAAATAAGAATATTCTTAAAATCTTAAAAAAAATTATACGATTTTTTAAGAACTAATCAACAAGAAATCTCTTATCTTGTAATATTTCTAAATAAAGAATGCTAAAAATTTTTTAATATCATTTGCTTTTTTCATCTACTAATTATAATTCAAGATTAGTAATCAGGATGAGATATAAAAATCTGATTTTTTGAGTTGCAAATCTTTACGATTCGTTTGTAAAAATCTTTCAAACAATTGCAAATTCTTACAAATCTTTACAAATCTTTATACAAATAGGGGTTGGGTCCTATGGTTTAGTTAGTTAAATCATCAACCCTCCACAGACAAGGTCAACAGTTTGAGTTCAGTTGAGGGTATTTGCTTCTGTAATTCTTATGAAAACTATTAATCAAATGCGAAACCCTGTAGTAAAACCTATATGAAGTACAAGATTCTAGAAAAGGAATTCTCAGAAGGAGATTGATATTATAGAATAAGTTGGTATTACGTGTGACAGTTGGTATCACAGAAGGTTCTGTTATACAAGTATTGCGCAAATAAGTCCTCGAAGAGTTAGGTAGCACCAACATCCCCAGTAGTTAGGAACTTGCTTAGGAGGGTGATACGAAGGTAACATAAGCTAGAGTAATGAGTGAAGCAGTAAATATAATAGAAATCTGTGGTAAAAGATTGTCCTGACTAGATGTGGAACACCTCTGATACATATGAAAGCTAGAATTGGAAGGTCCTAGTCTTGTAGAGAGTTAGCTACTATCTAGGGCATGTGTAATAACCCAAATTAGCAAGAAGTACTAGGCTGGTAATATAATTGCACATCTGAGTACAAAGACATACCAACATTAAACACCAGCTAATGCAGAAGCAAGTTGGAAGTAGTACTATATATTATGAACCTAGTTGGAAGCAACTTTGTTGTGAAATATAGCCTGTACTCTACCAACATATGAGAGTATCTGGTATTGATAGTAGTATTGCATATAAATACAGTTGTACATTATAAATGCTGCATACCCAGTCTTATAGTAGTTGTATTAGTTATGAGCCTAGATTGAGCGTTGTAAGCTAATTAGAAGATACATGGGTTTAGATAGCTAAACACCAAACAGGAAGTTTTCTGTAAGGATTACGATACCCCATAACATCCATGATATCTATTTGGTGGTATCTCTGTAGGAATATGAGTGATGCAGTGAATACAGAAAAGGTGATCTAATAAGGATAGCTATAGCATAAACCCTGATTAAGACTATAGTAGGTTAGTCACGATTTAGGTCAAGTATATCTCAAAAATAAATTAGTCCTAAGGTTGTACATAGATATTAAAACTAGTTGTAATCATTACTTGTAATAAATTATAAAAAAATTTAATAAAGTGTCCGGCCAAAGAGGTCACTTGTAAAAAAAATAAAAAATAAAAATAAAAATAAAAATCTTTATACAAATTTTTACAATTTTTATACAAATTTATACAAATTTATAAAACAAAAATACATTATATTTATCATTTTATTATTATATTTATTGTCTTTCTTGGACAATTTATTATTAATAACTTTGAAAAATTTGAAAAATATTTCTTGCAAATAATTATTTTAAGAAATTTATTCTATATTTTTTAACTTTATATTTAATATTTATTATATTTAATATCGTATATTGAATATATTTAATTAAAAAATATTTAGAACAACTTATATATTAAGTTAAAAAATTAAAATTTTTATCAAAAAATAAAAGGTAAGATTTTAATCTTATTTAGTACTAAAATCTTATATACACTGCTACTAGAACATATTGGTTTGGTTCTGAATTTTGATCATATAATATTTGTCAGATAATCAGATGAGGATCAGATTAGTGTTTGAAAGATGTGATGAAATTTCATAGCATTGTAGTGAAAAGATCTCATAGTTCAAATCTGTTTGTTAAAAGTAGTAAATTTTAATAGCATGATACAGACGTATAATTTTTTTCTTTAATAAGATTGCAAAATTATATCAAAAATACAAAGAAGATATAATAAAATTATTAAATAATGAAGATTTTTATTGTTGAAGTTATAAAAATAAAGAAGATTAAAAATCATAATTCATAGTTAAAAATATTTTTAAAAATAGTAAAACTTTTAGAAAATATATTGTAAATATTATAAACATAGAAAATTTTATTCTCAAATTTTGTAAATATATAGTTCAAATATTTATGTATTTTATAATTCTTTTTGTATGATATAATAAAATCTTAAAATTTAAATTATATTGTTTATAAGTTTTTTTTAAAAAGTTATTCAAAGATTAATTATTTTTAACTATACTATTAGGCTAGTCATAAGGTTAATAAAACAATATTTTATACCATTGCCTAGTAGTCTAGTTAAAATAAATCAGAAAAAACAATTATACTCTTGCAGCAAGAAGATTTGAATAAAGAAACTACTGAAGAATTACTTCTTCAAGAACTAGAACAAGAAGAAATTTGCTCTTCTTTAAATAGTTTACTTATTGAATTTATCGATGACTTGATTACAAAAAATATAAAGTTTTTACTAGAATAGATCTTTTAACAGAAACTACTTATAAAGAAAAACTTATCAGGTATTATATATATATTTTAATCAAATAAGCAAACAAGTAGTTTTCCAGAACTTTGCAAGTAAATATATAAGAAAAAAAGAGATACTGCTTAAATAGAAAATTGAATAAACATATTTAATACTAAAAGATACAGATTAAAGTTTTAATCTAAACAATATAAGACTAATAGCATTTTTAGAAACTTTTAAAAAATGTATAACTAAAGTTTTTACAATATGATTAAAAAAAATAATCAGAGATAATAAAATACTTAAAAGACCAAATTTTGTAGAGCTAGTAAGAAGCTTAACTAAAAGTCTAATATATATTCTGAGCATAATAATAGAAGAAGCTAAAGAGAAAAATAAAGAACTTTAGCTAATATTATAGAATATAAAAAAGATCTTTGATTCTGTAAGCTTATAGTTTCTCAATTTAGCACTTCAAAGAATTAAAATCCCTTGGCTTAAAAGAAAGTTTATATTAGAGTTTTTTAACAAAAGCAAATAAGAATAATTACTGTATTAAAACTAACAGAAACTGTAGTAGCATAAAATAGTATTAAGCAAAAAAAGATGATATTACTATTAGTATAAAGAATTTTTTATAATTTATTACTAACAAAAGTGTAAAAAGATCTTTTATTAGGATATATAGTAGAGGTCTTATAGCAAACAAGCCTTGAAAAGAGAAAAAAAAAGATGCAAAAAGCAAGATATGTAGTAATTGCTTTTGCAAATAATACAATCTGAATAGTACGTATAAAGGAGCAGCTTATAGAATAATTGAAATAGCAGAAGAATTCTTTAATTTTAATAATATCTAAATAAACTCTAATAAGTTAAAACTAGTAACAATAAATACAAAAGAAAAACCTAAAGAAAGAAAAGTTATAGTAGTAAAGCAAGAGCTATACTTTATGAAAAAAAAAAGCTATCAGATTTTTGAGTATTTGTATAGGGAATAAGATTAGAAAAAAACAAATTATAGCAAAAGCAAAACAAACAATAAGACTTTTTATTAATTTGATGAAAAAGAAGCTAGTATCAGTAAACTAAGTTCTGTATATAAACAATATATACTTAATTCCAAATCTAGAATACTTGCTATAATATATTTATTTAAATAAAAGAAGAATATGAAAAGATTCACTAATCATATATAATAACTGCTAAGAACAAAGTAGACCTAGTAAGAACTGTTCTGAATTATATTATATCTTATAATAAAATTTTAAATATGAGAATACTATAGAATATAATAAAAACAAAACAAATATTAAGTTTAATTAATAGACTAAATAGTAAAAGTAATATTAGAAATATCACAGAACTAAGAATAAGACAAGAGCAAGATATACTAGATTATACTAGCAATATATAAACAGAAAGTATAAGTAAAAAGAAAGCTAAACTGCTTAAGAATAATCTAGTATATTTAATTATTTAAGAAAACTTAAATATAAGACTAGAGATAATAGCAAATAAAGAGAATTAGTCAGTTAAAATAGATAGAAAGCCAATTAAAAACTTGCTAAAGAAGAAAACTTTTGTTAAAGTAGCTAGAGTATTGTATAAAATAAAAGTAGTAGTATTAGAGTAGCTACTTAATATAGAAGATACTTACTTAATAATATAGTAGCAGTTTAAGGTATCAAGAAAATAGTTAAAAAAAGAAAAAAAGTAGGCTAACATGAAGAAATAGAAGAAAAAATATTAAAGAACTAAAAGAATAGAAAAATTAAAGATAAATATAAAACTAGAATAGAGAACCTTTTGAGAATACAAAATATACTGGAAAAAATATCAGCAGATAAAAGAAAACAAAAATAGATTATTTTTGAAAATAATCTAAGCAAAAAAAAAAAACTAAAATGAATAAGAAAGAAAAACTAAAGCAATATACTAGTAAAGTATTAGGAGAATAAGGAAAATAAAAAGAGGTAAGAAGCAATTAGTAAATATGAAGGATATACAATAAATAAAGAAAGAGAATATAAAAAATGCAAAGTATAGCAATTTAAAAAGAAGGTCTTAGAAGTAATACTTAAAAACTATATAAATAAAGAGGCAAAAATAATTGACTTTATGCTAAAGTTAATAGCAAGAGAAGTAAAGCAACAAGAAAATAAAATTAGTAAATAGAGTTTTATAGAGATCAAAACAATAAAGAATTATAAAATAAAAATTATAGAAATATAAGGGTTTAGTGAAGAGATAGAAGGTTTACTAAGAAAAGAAGCACAGAAATTAGCTTTTAAAAAAGATAGAAATATAGTTTTTTATACAAACAGTTTACTAAAGAAAGAAGTAGACAAAGAACTAATAAGAATAAGATGAGTAGGAATAGATAGTATCAAGAATAAAGTAGTTAGAATAGGAAAATTTAAAGTTATTAATTAGATAATGTCAACAAAAACAGAACTTATAGAGATTTGAATAGTACTTCTAATATTGTAATACAATATAACAGTTAGAATCATTACAAATAGTGAGCAAGTAATAGAGCAGATATCTAAAATATATAATATTGAAAAGTATAACAAATAGATTAGATCAGATAATAGAATAATCATTAAAAAGTCACAGTACTACTAAAGCAAAAAGATATTAACTTAAAGCTACAAAAAGTTAAAAGCTATGCAGGAGATCAAAGAAATATTAAAGCTAATTGATTAGCAAATGAAAAAAGAAGATCTTCAATACAACTAGATCAAAAAGTAGCTAAAAATAATAATATTGACTATGAAATACTATAGAGATCAAATAAAATTAAAAATTCAGTTAAATTATTTGTAACAAATCTATCAAAAGATATAACAATACTAAATAGGTATATATA
>CAJVPM010000042.1:0-28527 GCA_910592325.1 Scutellospora calospora | reverse complement strand
TTTAAAACAGTGATTTATACTATAAACAAAGAGCTACAACTAGAAATAGAACTTCTAACAATAGAATAAGAACAATTATTTAGACAATTATTATTAGAATTTGCAGACTTTTTTGCAAATGAAAAGAATAGGCTAGATAAAACTAACTTAGTTACTCATCAAATATATACAAAGAATGTATCTTTAATACAATCATGACTTTATTCAATACTAACAAACAAACAAGAATTTATTAAACAAGAGATACAAAAGATGCTAGAAAACAAACAGATATATACTTTAGAAAGCCTCTAGACCTTATCTGTAGTACTTATTAAAAAAAAAATAGAAAGTTATGATTTTGTATTAATTACTAAAAGCTTAATAGTATTACTAAAAAAGATATATACCTCTTACTAAGAATAGATAAAATATTAGATACCTTAGCTAGATCCAAATAGTTTTTTACCTTAGACCTCACTAATAGATACTAGCAAGTACAAATACACTCAGATAATAGAGAAAGACTATTTTCATAACTTGATATGAAATCTACGAGTTTAATATTATGTTTTTTTAAACTATGTAATACCTCTGCAAAGATTTACAAATTAATAGACTGAGTTTATAAGAATATCATATAGAAATTAGTTGTTGTCTATTTTGATAATATAATAATATATTCATGAATATTTAATAATCATTTAAAATATCTAAGAGAAGTATTTCTACAGATTAGAAAAGCTGAATTAAAATTGAATTTAGAGAAATATCAATTTTGAATGCAATAACTACCTTTTCTTAGACATATAATAATTCCTTAAGGAATAGGACCAGACCTAGGAAAAGTTGAAGCAATTAAGAAATTAGTATTTCTAAAGAATGTATCTCAGCTATACTTATTTTTAGAACTTGTTAGATATTACAGAAAGTTTATTCAAAACTTTTCAGAAATAGCTAGACTACTAAATAAGCTATTGAAAAAGGAATAACAATATAATTAGAAAAAAGACTAAGATGAAGTTTTCAATATCCTTAAAAAGAAATTAATAACTATATTTATATTAGTATACTTTAATTTTAAACAAATATTTATAGTAGCTACTGATGCTTTATATAACAGATACAGAGCTACCTTAAGCCAAATAGGCCTTGACAATAAAAAACATCCTATTGTCTATGCTAGCAAATGTCTTTGATCAGAAGAAGTAAACTATGGAGCTACTGAACTAGAATGTGCTACAATAGTATAGGCTATTGAACATTTTCATAAATATTTAGGAATCTCTAAATTTATACTTATAACTAACTATATAGCTCTCAAATAGTTACAAACCGCTGAACTAAAAGAAAAAATAGGAAGATGAATTTTGAAATTACAATCTTATAATTTTAAGATAATCTATAAACTAGGCAGAATTTACTCAAATATAGATACTTTCTTAAGATTGAAACAGGAAAAAACTATAATATACTCATAAATTTAAACCCATATCAGAATTTATATAATTATCTAGAAACAGAGCAATTACCAAATAACCTAAATAATGAAGAGTAAAAACAGATTATAAACTATAGCCAATTTTTTGAAACAAAATATAACTTACTATATAAAAGAAATAGAAAAGACCGAAACAACTCTATACGAATAATTAAATAGACTGAAGTAGAGCTAATACTATATATGATACATAATAATCTAACTAGTAGATATTTAGGAATGAATACTATGTATGACAAAATTTCTGCATGATATTATTAGGACCAAATATATAGAGATATCTAAATATATATACGTTTTTATACAGAATACCAAAAGAAATTAAAAACTAGAAGAAAAGAATCACTTTATCTAATTTAAGTAAGTAGATCTGTTTCTGGTTTATTAATTATATTCTCTGTTTCAATGATCATAGAAATAAGATTAACTTGTTGAGTAACATCTTCATTGTTAAACAAAATAATATTTTGTAGAGTAATCCAAAGATAATATTATAATACAAGGTCTGTATACTATTCTTTAAGAAAATTTTGTAAAGTAATTAAAGTTTGAAGTTGTAGTGTTAATTTGTTTATTTCTTTTTAAGAGTTTCTTTTTGAAGAAATTTTTGTTTTGTGAGTTATCACAGTTGTCTTTAGTAAAAAGTAGTATAGCAGAGTTTACAAATTAATCTTTGTTCTAATTCAAATAGTTCTAATTCAAGTTGAGGTGTAGCATATTAGTAGCAATGGAAAACTTGATAATGACTATAGTAGAAAGATCTCTGTTCCTCGATAGCTTATTTATTATATCTATAAGCTAAGCTAAGATTTTGTTATTTGAGCTTTTTTATAAGGTAGTCTACTTCAAGGTATTCTAGTTTATAGTATTTACAATAATGGTTTTGAGAGTATTATCTATGTGTATAATCACTTTAGTTACAGGTTTTGTACTTTTTCCTTTTAGGTACTTAGTAGAGCAAAAGGTAGCAATATTTCTTTTCTGATTACATCTATAACAAATATTTTTAGGACAACCTTTAAAGAGGTTATCTGTTTGTCTATAGACTCTATAGGGTTTATAGATACAAGAGTATCTATGTAGTAGTTGAATTTGCTATCCTTAGTTGTCATTAGTTATAGAAGCTTCTCTTATTTTAAAAGAATAAGATTCTTGTGATGTCAAATATTCTTAATCAAAAACTTCTAAATCTTTGAAATTAGTAATAGTTAGTCATTTAGACAAAGAGTAATCTGATTTATAAGTAGTAGTAGTCAAGTATTTCTTATTGTTCTATCTAAATAAGTAGTATCTATTAGTCCAATTATAGTTAGTTTTAATCTTCTTAAACAGGTCATTTCCAAGTAATAGAAAGTAGAAAGTAGCAGGTATTACTTTAACTGTAATAGGTATATGAGTATCTTCAATCTCTATAGAAAAGTCTTTAATAATTTTAAGGAGTCGTATGAAGGTTCCAACAGCAGATACAATAAGGCTAGTAGAAATATGTTTAATTTTTAGTTCTAGCTCTTTTATAATACTATGAGCAATTATGCTCATAGCAGTACTACTATCGATTATTGCTTAGTAGAGTTAGTTTTTAATTTGTACATTATACTTAACAGAAGTAACATGTTAAAGTAATAAATTTTTATCTTTGGCTTCCTTATACAAGTATGCAAAGGAGTGTATTCCTAATTGAAGTATTAGCAAAAAAGCTTTCTATTAGTCTTGAGTTATTTGAGGTTCTTGATTATCTTTTTTGTTATTGTCTAGGTAGTTAATATTTCTAGGGTAAGAAGATGAGGCTCTTTGGTATTTGTTCTTTATGTTAGATTTTCATGAGCAATTTTGGTTTCTGTTATTTCTATTCCAGTTTTGATAACTTCTTTTTTGACTTTGTGATCAATTTTTTTTTCCTATTAGTTATTAGATCTTCAATAAGAAGGTCTTGAAGCTCTTTCTCTTGAATTGTTGTTCAAATTATATCTTTAATTGTTATCACGATTATATCTTTAATTTCTATTTCCTTTATATTAGTCATTTTTCTTAGTTTGGCATTAAGCAATAAAGTATCTATTTTTACTACAGTAATAGTAAGTAGCTTGTAGCCTAGTAGGTCTAGAGGATTTGATATAATTAGTTTTCTTAACAGCAAGTTGTTTTTTGTGTGAGATTAATGCTTAGTTAGGCAATTTGTTTAGTCAAAGTCTTGATAGCTTAGTCTGTTTCAGTATTCTTGTTAGATGCTATTATATGTTTAGTTTTCTATTTCTTTATACTAGTTATAGCAGTATTTAAAGTAGCAGACTCTGATAATTGTATATTAATAGTATATTCAGAATGTAGTTCTTGGATAAAAAGTTAAATAATAAAAGTAGCAGATAAGGTATTTGCTTTATTAATTTTCTTTTTCAATTCTCTAAACCTATTCATATATATATCTACAGTATCATTACCTTGTTTAATCTCAAAAAATTGTTTTTGTCAGATAGCTTTCTGTTTAGAGATATAAATCTAGTTTAAAAAAAATATTTGAAGCTTCAGTTTTAATAGATATTATTATTGAAAGTATTAGAAATAAGATTAAGAGTAGTATACTAATCAAGAGCAATTCTTTTAAGATAAACAGAAGCAAGTTCAAGTTTCTTAGTATTGTTCTATCTGTTTATAGTAGTAGCTCTTCTAAATTCTTCAAACTATTCTTCTAGATCTTGGGTTTTATCTTCTCAAAAGTATTTAACTTTAATGAGGCTTTTCTCAAATCCTTGTCTTAAAGTATTAGCAAGGTTAGTTATTGCTATAGTAGCAGTAGTCAAAATAACTTCAGCTATTGCAGGTTGTTGTTGTAATAGAGGTAGAAGGTTTATAGATAGTAGTAAATTAAGAAATGAAGGAGATATAGTAAGGTCTTCAAATATTAATAAAGTATCAACTAATAGTTAAGGACTTTCTAGTTCAGAGTATACCAAAGTTGTAAAAGGGTTTTACTAATAGGAGTAGTATTCTGATTCAAGATAGTAATCGTACTGAGTATAGTATATAGAATTAAGAGTAGATACATTGTAGTAAGTATATTGAGCAAAGAGTTGACTTATAATTTCTCAGGAGTTGTAGTTGTTATCTCAATAAGTATAGCTGAATATAATATCTCAACAGAGAGTTTTAGTAGTAGTTGAGTTATGTATCTGATCTAGGTTATGAAATAAGTCTTAGGTTCTTCTACTATAGATTAAAGTATTATAGGTTTATTGATACTAGTTCCAAAATCTTCCAAAAGATTAGCATCAGCTTGTTTTTCTTGTTGAGTAGTAGTCAGTACAAGTTAAGTCAGATGCAAGTACTTGAATAACTAAGACAACTCTGTAGTCATCAGTTAAGTATTCTTTATGATAAGTTTGAGTAGCTTCTTAGTGAAATTGCTATATAGTATAATTTATATAACTTGGTACAAGTTTTTCTCTTATCCTAAGAGATATTTTTTAATCAATAATTTATTTCTTCTTTGTAGTCTAGGAATATTTTATCTGATTATCTTTTTGTTATCTTCTAGAAATGTTATTTCTAGGTATCTTATTTTTCTTTAAAAATTATTTCCTTTTTTACTTCTGAGAATATTTCATCTAAGTATTTTATTGTCTAGAAATTTTTCTTCTAAGAATAAAATTATTTATGCCTATACTTTAATTATGAGTATTCATTTTAGAATTCTTACTCTTTACTTTTAATAAGTAAAGTACTCTTTTCTTAGTTAAGGAATATTTCTTCTGCAGTAGGTTTTCTTTTTTAGCAATATTTCTTTAGCTTTCTACTAGAAAGCACTAAATGTTACAGATAGCATAGCCTTTTTAATATACTATAAGTAATAGTGATATAGCTATCTAATTACTTTAAGAAGTAGTATCTAAGAAGGAAGTTTCTTTAACTAATTATAAAATCAAGTTTCATTCTACAAGAGGCAGTTCGTTTAGGTTTATTTAATAACAATATATTTATTAATTATAAATATTTAGAGTTAAGTATAAGAAGGAAAAGAAGTTAAGATCTAAACAACTAAAGAGCAAGAGGAAGAATTCTACTTGTATTTATAACTTTTAGCAAGTATCATATAAGTATTAGCAAAGCATCATATAAGTGACTTGTGCAAGTATCACTTAAGTATTTATGCAAGTGATAGTTAAGTATCACTATTAATAGTTTAACAAGTAAGAGACACAGTACTTAGCATAGTTCAGTATAGTCTAGCACAGTCTTTTAGCACAGTTCAGCCTAGTATTGACACAGTATTTAGTACAGTTTTCAGCAAAGTATTCAGCATAGTTTAGCACAGTATTTGGCATAGTTCAGCACAGTTTTAGTATAATAATTTCTTGCTACAATCTATATTTTTTTCAAATATTATATAAAAACTTTAGATGTAGCTTATATCATCATATAGCTGATATTATTAGCTACAAAGTTACTTAAGGGCATTTTTTACTATAAATACTTCTTGAGATACTTTACTTAGTAGTAAATATTTACAATAATTTTTTCTACTCTAAAATATCTATACTAAAATAATATAATATAAGAAATAACTAAATACTAATAAATATAACTAATAATATAACTAAAATATAATAATAATAATAAAAATAACTAAAAATCTATTCTATAACACTATAAATAATTTTATTTTTTATGCCTTAGTACAGGCTATAATAGTATGTTCTATCTTAATTATCTTTTTTTCTATTTTCTTTTTCTTCTTTTATTTTCTTTTTGTACTTTTTTTTTTTTTTATATAGGCAGTATTTTTTTATATTTTGTTATTTTCCTTTTTATTTTTCTTGTTATTTATTTTTTTGATTAGTTAGTTAGAATACAAATTCTTCAGATTAGGAAGCTAGAAGAAGAAGGTTAGAGAATTAGGTAATCTTAATAAGAACAGTATATAGTAACCTTCTATTGATGATTAAATATAACTTTGTTTAGACAAACTGTTCTCTTAGAAAAAAAATTTAACTTTTGCAATTAGATTGTATCTAAGTACTATTTAGTAGTCAAGTAAGTTTGGAATTACATAAAAAAGATATTTATGTAGCTAGCTTTGTTTAGTTTATATTTATATTATAACATAATTATTATGTTTTCTCTCAATAAATGAAGAGCAAGATCATCTAATTTCTAAAAAAATATAATATTAATAATACAAAACTATTTATTAGTTTTTGTATTAAGAAAATTCTAATATTAAAAAAATTATAAAAGACAAACCTAATCTGAAGCAAAGAGAAAAAAAAAAATTTATATAGTTTTTAGAAAATGTAGAAAAAGTAAAAAAAATAAATTATACTAAAGTTACTTCTATAATAATTCAAAAACTATATATCTGTAAATATGATTTATAGCTTATTAGAAAAGTCTAATTAAACTAAATCTAATAGTATAACTTAAATCTATTTTTAGCTATTCAGTTTATTAAGAAATTGATAATAATTAAATATATTCAAGAAATTAACTATTTATAATAATACTCAAATATAATAATAAAATAAACTAAAATAAATAAAACTTATTTTATAATAATATAATAATAGAGATCTTCTTCAACCTTCTCTATAGTTGATAGTAACTATTATTTAAATTAGCTAGTAAATAGAAAATAAGAATGTAATATCATATTGAATACCTAACTATTAACAAATAGTCTTAGTAACAACAGTGCATATTAGAAATATATATTAGCTTCACATATATACTATCTTGATATATAAATGTACTAATTCTTTTCCTAATTGATATTATTAATTAATAAAAAAAAAAAAAAACAATATAACAAAATAGTAGTAAATAGAGTTTTAGTAAAAATGAGTTTAAAAATATATAGAAATTAAAGAAAATATTATATAAAATTATATAGTAGAAGTGAGGATAATATTTTAAATATATTTACAATCTTATCATATTCACTACGATAAATAATTTTTTTTATTAAATAAATTTTAAAGTTTATAAGATGTGTTTTTGTTTTTAGATTAATATTCTTTATTAGTCTGTAGTTTATATCAAAAATTTCTAATACAATTTGTGCTGTTAATAGAATATCACTAATTAAATATTATTTAAAACAGCCAATCAAACGAAATAAAGAACGTATTAGTCATAAATGAATACATTTATTATTTGGAAGCCATAAAATGAGGATTATTGATGGAAGAAAAACTTACTGTCTCTCGGACTCACCTTAGTTTACAAGGAAGAATTGATAAACAAATATTACAAGAATAGATGAATATAATACGAGGTATCCCATCATAAACTATTGAGCAAACTAAAGTCAATTCACAGATAATAGCAGAAGGTAGCAATTACACAAATATTATTCAAATGATTTTATACCCTATAACGTGAATGAGCAGAATCAGGTTCCTTCGCCAGAGATTAGTTCTTGGTTGTAGTTACAATAGGGAAATTCACGAATTTCTCCACTTTTACCGTATGGTATACTAGATTCATAATATTTCACGATAGAGCCAAAATCAAAAGCATCAAGAATACTTGACAAAATTGATATAGATTTAGTAATTTTGCAAAATGGAATAATCTA
Organism: Scutellospora calospora; assembly: GCA_910592325.1. Taxonomy (NCBI): domain Eukaryota; kingdom Fungi; phylum Glomeromycota; class Glomeromycetes; order Diversisporales; family Gigasporaceae; genus Scutellospora; species Scutellospora calospora. Next base: position 20,476 of record CAJVPM010000042.1, on the reverse strand, counting down.
GTACATGGAAAAGTTATTGTATGTGGACCATTTAATATGATAATTACTGTTGAATAAGCTTTGCTTAATATGAACAAGATATGATTATATTAAATTAGATTGTCTTGCTAGATTGTATAGATTTGGTTTAGAGGTCGTACTTATTAGGTTACTTGTAGATTTCAGACTGAATTTCAGAAATAAATGTTTAGGTTTGAAAAGTGTGTATAGGACTTTATTGCGGATATACTAAACTTAAATTTTACAATTTGAAAATAAGATTACAAATATAACTGACATACAGTATATATAAGTACATATAATATTAATTTTCATTTTGCTAAAGTAAAATCATGAATCTTTAGAACAAGCATCTATGATACTATTTACTATATTCATTGGTCCATCATCGACCACAACAATATCGAAAGTTTCTAAATAGATATTTATAAAATGCTCAACCTCATGATTTAAGAAACCGATAGTCAAACAAGTCTCGTGCTGAATTCCGTCAGCCATATGTATATCACCAACAGAATCGCCCAGTAAAATAACATTTCCGCGATTTTTTATAGTGGCATAATAAGGGCTTTTCTTAATCATAATCTCACTTTTGTTGAAAATGTGAATAAGAGGTTCTTCAAAATGATCACATATTCCAGTTTCAGGATTAAACCCCATTTGATTAGAGACAATATGCATATTATCAGGATGATTAAGGTTCTTCGCGATAAGGACTTGTTCAATGACATCTTATGGTAAATAATAACAAGAATGGTAAGTTTTATAAATTATTATTGAATTTAAGTAGTCTAAGAAAAATAATGTAATTACTAGCAATTCCGGCAGAAAATATTAAGAACGGTATATTATTATTCTTGCATTTTTCAATTAATACATCCAGTCCTGGTCTCATTTCTACAGGAGTTTCTGCTACCATATCTTTTATATCGTTTTTATTGATATGTTGATTTATTAAAAGTTCATGAGCCTTTTCCCACCATTCAACCATGAAGGGTGTTTTTTCTTCTCTTGTTAATGTTTTATCTAATTCTATTGGATAATAAAAATCACATAGTCTATCCGTTTCCTTTTTGAACTTAATTAAAATATATATTAGCAAACTTAAATATTGAATTCAACATTTGATTGTTTTAAGCGTACAAACTTCTTCGGTCAAGCGGGAACTTGAAGACAATATCTTATGTGAGCCTGAGCTACACTCCATTTTATGAAAAAAAAAATACGAATATGTTTAAACAAAAAAATTTATAAAAAAAAAAAAAAAAAAAAAAAAAAAAAAAAAAAAAAAAAAAAAAAAAGGATAAAGAAAAAGAAAAAAAAAAAAAAGAAAGAATGCCATTTTATCCCATTTTTTTTTCTTTTTAAAAAATGTGTCAGATAAAATATATACCACAAACAACTTGTAAGTTTTCAAGACCGTCTTTCACTATCTTTTCTAATTTCCTACGTGTAGCATCGACATTTTTAAGCTTGCAATTTTCTTTAATTATGTCAACCAGAGTTTGAACTTTTTTCTGCAATGAAGACATTTCCACCTTATTGGTATCCTGAGTGAAAAAAAATAAAATTATATCGATATAAAAAGTTTAAAAGGCATTTAACTTTTAAAGGTGATACAACGTTATTTGGAAATATCTACAAAATTATAATGCGTTCGATCATAGTGAGAACATTTGATTTTGATTGGTTTATAAAATCCCGAGTTAACACAATATACCAAATATATATACTATATTGATATTCTACCGCTATAAAAAAAAAACTTTGTATGTCTTGGATTTGCACTACTTTCCGGGATAATTGTTTTACCCTTTTCTGGCACGATAGATTTTGCTCATGCTGCCACCCGATGACCTAAGTCATAATATTTTTTTTTAATATGACCTTAGTCATACGTATAACCATATGACTTTTTAGTCATAGGTCATATTAAATGAATTTTGCATAAGCATATAGTGAAGATCACTAATCAATTTTTTTAATAGTGATTTTTCCGATTTTTCCGAAATCACTATTTCTTATTAAATTATTATATTTTCAAATTCTGTAAACTATGAATGCCTTATTAAACATATATTCAAAAAGTAACAATGATATATTTTACATATGATAATATAAAAATTATAATAGTTAGGATTTTATAGTTACTCACATGAGGATCATTTATTGGTTTTACCATCATACTCCATACAACTGTATAAGCTAAGTATAAAATTCAAACCATTATAATTTTTTTACTAGTAGATGTAAAATCTAACGTTGTTACTTTTTGAACATATGTTTCATAAAGCATATAAAGTTTACAGAATTTGAAAATATAAAATACTTCGAGAAATAAAAAATACTGCGATATCACTTTTCTATAAGTTAATAAGAAATAGTGATTTCGGAAAAATCGGAAAAATCACTATTAAAAAAATTGATTATTTCACTACGTATATTTGTGATAAAACCCGATATGAGACACCCCAATATATGGTTGTGATCGTCTAATCGCTATATTGACTAACAACTGTTGAAATACGACCGCTTGATGCTACAACCTTCCACTCTGAAACGCAGGCTTGTGACTCTCTTAGAAGAATTTAAACGGGCTAGACAATCTTGGACTGATCTCAATGATGAAGGTCTTACTTTAGCAAATACATTGGTTAATACAAAAATACAAGAACGGTATATAGTAATTTCTAATAATAATTCATACAAATTATGAAAGATAATGAATTTTTATTATGCCGAATATAGACATACAGATAATCCATCAGATTGGACGCCAGAATTAAATGATTTCACGAGCTTGAATAACGATCGAAATATTCTTGATGAAAAGATTGTCCCTTTGAAAGAATCACTTCAAAAAATCATCAACAAAATGGTACAATTTAAATAGTTTCAAGGACATTAATTGAATTATTTCACAATATTAATTTCATAAACGATTTCAATTAGACCAAACAGCTTACAAAAATGAAAATGCAGATTCTTCAATTAGAATTCCTTCTTGAAGAAGCATGTGAGAGCATGGGTGAAGAATTCGTTTACAATAACCCATTATATTTATCATGTACATTGGAAACGTTTGGCAAGTTTGCATTATTTAATTGCAAATTTTGTTTCCTCAGATAATGGTAAAGCAAATAATAAAATATTAACTGATTATTTTTTATTTAAATTTATTAGTTGAATTTTCTATTAATATTTTCAATATGTTTACTCGAGAAATGGATCTTAAACAAAAAATAATTTTATCTCTTGAATTGGAATTAGAAAAACAACAATTCATAGTAATTCTATCAACATGGTTAAATCAACCATATATTGATTTTGATAAAATAATAGAATTTGAAAATATTTGCGAAATTGAAATTCAAAATAAGAAAGAAAATTACATATCAAATACCGGATAGGCGCGAAATAACCCATTACCGGTAGTGCATTATTTTGGTATGTCCATGTGGGTTATTTCGAAATAAAGTGACAACTTTTTGATTTGAAATTCTAAAATAGCGCACATGCACTATTCAAATTTTAATTATAGATGATATTATTCAAAATTACTATACTTTTAATTGTCTAAATTACATTGTCAAAAATCTGCAAATATGAATAGTCAGAACGGAATAAGTAATAATATTATCATAATACAGTTATTAATATAAAGTCTATTATGATTACATCAAAATTTATGATCACTCTGTCATTTTTTTACCAATGAAATTGGAAAATGACACGCTAATGAATCATAACATATCCGCTATTATTGCTTCAAACCTACATTATTTTTATCAGAATTAATTCTATCAAGCTTTTTATATCATTCATCCTTCATAATTATTTCCTTCATTTACTATGTTATTTACCTCATATCCATCTGAATTCTCTCGCGAAATATCTATGGTGTCTCGAAAAGTAACTGCAAGATATTCTAAGAATACAAATCTTTATTGTAAATCGCGAAACTTCACCATAAATTCTTCTACTGTCCAACTTATTAATTAATGTTCATCCGAAAACTGATTACTAAAACACTAAAATAAAGAATGTAAATTCAGAACTCTGAGTATTAATAAGCACAATGATAAAAAAGAAAAAACTTACGCGAGTATATAATTTCCTTTGTACTGCGTCATCAATTAATTCTTTCCAATGTGGATCTTTTTCAAGAGTTTGTCGATTCCCAAGAATAAATAACGATGATTTAGCACGTGTTAATGCCACATTCATTCTTCTTATATCTTTAAGAAATCCAATATTATTTTTTCTCTTAGCACGAACACATGAAAAGACGATAATATCTTTTTCTTTCCCTTGAAAACCATCTACAGTATTGAACTCTATTTTTTTGTATAGATCATCAGGAATTTTTTGAGCGAATAATCGTTTTATTTCAGAAAGTTGTCTTTTATATGGCGTAATTACTCCAATTCGATCTTTAAAATCGATTTCTGGAAAATTTTTTGTGAGCATTGAAACTAATCTAGCAGCAGTATTTGCTTCTTCTTTATTATAAAAAGAATTTTGATCTCGTCCCATTGTACCTAAAACATCAAAAAATCTATAAGGAGTAAATATTGGCTTTGCATGCCAGACCTGAGTTCGTAGTTTTTCTAACCCTATTGCATTCTGTAATTGAGAACCGTAAAATAATTTGCTAGGACCTTGACAAATCTCTGGATGCATTCTATATTGCGTCTTCAGCATATGTACTAAATCAGGTACACCCCTTTGAATTCTGCTAAATAAGCTTTGTTCATAAAAGTAATCGGTAGCAACTTTACTTAGAACTGTTGGTGGTAATTGATTACTATCACCAACAAGAACGCACCAGATTGGATTAAACTTCATAGGTATAAGAGATGTCAATTCAATCGCTTGCGCCGCTTCATCAATAATTACAGCTTGAAAAGTAAAATCTGCTAACATGTCATGACCACTTCCAGTCAATGTCGCACAAATAACATCCGCTTCTTGAAGTTTTTTGATAATTTGTTGTGACTTTTCATTTTTATTACCTTGAATTTTCGGATCACTTGTCTCTTCATCAGTACTGCTATCAAATTTTCCAAATCGAACAACATTAATTTTAATAAGTTTACCGTCAGAATCATAAATGCCCCCCTGAAGTCTTTTTTCAATTTCATCAACAGCAGCGTTGGAGGGTGCACAAGTCAAAATTTGTGATCTATAAACATCTGGAATTGATCTCAATTCACTTATAATACTCACAATTGTACTAGTTTTACCAGTTCCTGGTGGTCCTTGAATTAATGAGATATTATCTTTATTATTTAAAACCTTCCATACTGCCTCAGCCTGAGATTCATTGATTCGATATATTTCAGTATATCGTTCCAATTGAGCTCTTGGGCATTGTAAATAAGTAAGGTGTTTGGGTCGCATAATCAAATTGATGAATTTAAAATATGGCGACGCCATTAATGCCGCATATTCACGTGCCGTAGTTGTCAAACTATAATTAATCATAAAAGTAATTAAAATATGTAAATGCAATACAAAAAAATCTGAAATAAAATTTCCATACCTTATTACTTTCTTGATCGTCCATGAACTCTGTGGCCTCAATTGACCTCTTAAGTTAAGAGGATCATCATTGAAATAACATTGCACATTTAACTTATTGAAAGAAATACTCTTTACTATAGCGAGAAAGTTTATAGGTTTCGTAAAATTTGAAAAGGATCCTTTACCATTATCAGCTGGCTTTATCATTATAAGATCATTTTCAGACAGACTTTTGAGTTGCCCAGAGTCAATGGAATGACATTCCACTTCTATAAAATCATCAACCGACACACTACTATCGATAGTAATAACATAAGAATCGCTATCATCTATTTCTTCTTTTGCTGAGATAAAATTTTGCCATAATTCAAGTATTAAAAGTGGTTCAAAAATGTCTATGTATTCTTCAACTTTCTTAAAATGATCTGGGATATGTTTATATTTATCGTTGATTATATTTGGAGGTCGATCACCAGTAGAATTCATATTCCATGTCAAAACTTTCTTGTGGAGGCTTTTTAAATTCGGTCTTAGCCTTCTCATATCTTCTTTTATTTTTTGCAGTTGTACAACTCTATCTTGTTGTTTATTGTCTTGTCGAGCTCTGTGATGTGAGATGACATCACTGAGGTTGATTAATTTCGTTTGCCGAGATGGTTGTATAGGCTTAGGCTGCACATCATTAAATTCCATAAGATTAATGGGACTTTGGGTATCTGAGATAGTGTTAGATTTTTGGTTTGACGTCTTAAGTTCGCTTGCAAGATTTTGCCTCTCTTTAACAAATTTGTCTCTCATTTTACTTATTGTGCCACCTTTTTTAACAGATAATCTTTTACTCGGCATATTCATTGAAATTGGCTTTCTCTTATTCGAAGGCTTAAACGCTGTTGATTGCGGTTTGTTTCTCAAAAAAAGTTCTGATGATTCCGAAGATTCAGAATCCAAAATACTTGGAGTTGAAAATGTCGAGTTATTTAACGCTGGCATTTGGTAGGGAACGGCATTGAGAGATAACATTTCATTAACAAAAGAAAGACATTGGCTTTTAAGCAAAACTCTATGAAACATTTTATTTTCATTAGAGATTACACTTTTGAGTTCCGAACTTAATGTTGAGTCAATTTTAAGGTCATGTCTTTTCAATACTTTTAATGCCACATCCAAAGATTCAAGTGCCAATTCACAAGGCCACGAAGTCTTTTGAAATGAATACAACAAATATTTCAAGAGAATGGGCACGATGCTTATCGAAGATTCTACAAGTGCCAGAACCCACTCTAATAGAAGCGCACATTTTTCTGGATGGGAATCTACAGCTTTGCGAAAAGTTGTGCTTTTAAATATTTTTATCAATAAACCCTGTGAGGATAACGATGTGTGGTTCCAAAATTCAGCCTTAATGGTCCTCAGAAGAACCTGTAAACATTTTATAATTTCAACGAACTCGCTTCCTAGTTGATCTTGATTGTAGATAGTAGTGACGACCAAATCGCAAATTCCAATAGGTTCATGGCACAACCTGAAGATAATTGTAGACGAATCTAAGTTACATAATATTCTCCTAAGGCCTCCCCAATATATTTTGAGGTTCTTTGTGAACGAATATTCTTGGAAATGAAAACTTTTATCATCCCAATCCTTAAGGTAACGAATTACACTCTGTAATAGATCATAATATCCGTAAACATCGAAATCTTCTAATTTTACTAAACCCTCTAATTGAAACCCTTGCATTATTTTCCAGAATAATTGCCTGAGATCATCATTCTCATAAACAGATAAAATAATCATTCCGGGCAAAAAGCCCTTATACATTTGTTTTAAATGATTCTGTGGGATAGATAAAATCAAATCAATATAGAGAGAACTAATCAAACGGTCAATAAGTAAAGAAGGATTGAACATAATCTCTGATAATATTGCAGTAACTGAATTTAATTTCAGTATATCTGATGTCGGGTTTTCTAAATGCTGTTTCAACTTTTGTAGAGCGTTATAAACACGACATCTATCCCAGGTTTTTATGGTGACATCAAAAAGCGCATTTACAGCAGTCGTATTTTCAAATACATTGAGGTATCTGTGCAAAACAAAAGAAATGACGTGAAATGATTATATATGTTAAAGACATTTACAATTTAATAAGTGAACTTGCCTTTGTCGTAAATCTTCTTTATAGACATAATATACTTCAACACAGTCAACACAATTAGACAATTGATCGACCATTACATTTTTAAATTCTTCGATCTGTTCATTTGTATAGTCCAACGCGAATAAATGTAATAATTCAGTCGTAATTTCCACGAATTCTTCGCTGCAAAACCAATGAGCTGGAACATTATCTTTATGGCAAGCCAAAAGATAACTCGGGCCATATTCTAAGAAATTTTTTGTGCCTTCGATTTCTTGATTTTGTTTTTGATGAAGAAATCCAAGGACGTCTTCAAGTGTAATCTCTATTTCCATTTGTTTAGATGACATATTATAACTCAACCTTTAAGCCTGCTATCTCAAGAAAATTAACAATAAACTTTTCAGATCATGTTTAAAGTTATCGTATTAAAAAATTACTTACTTCTCGAACAGAATGTAATAGAAAAGTAGCACTAATAAAGTGAAATTTACTGCATATGAGTAAGACAAGATTACTGGAGCTTTTAAAGATAATCCTTGTTATCAGTTATTATATGTGTCCTTACTCTACACTTTTTAGAAAGAAAAATAAAAATTTCTATATTCTGTTAAAGGTTGTGATTGAACGAGGTCTCTATTTCCGTCACTATTTGTGCTGAGTTTCTAGCGTGACCTCACTATACTAGGTCATAGTTCTCCGTCACTAATGGAGTGGAAATGACCTTGACTATGAACTGCGAAGCAGTTTGAGGGGGTGTTTTTTTTTGCAATTAATAGAGAAAACGACGCTATGTTCAAAAGGACCCATTGCTACACGAAAGTTCGTGATAATCGGCCAATCAAATCTCGAAAAAATAAAAAAGATAGCGAAAACGAAGTAAAATTTAAATTTTATGCCTTGAAGCGCCTTGACGCATTGCGAGTAGAAATTACATCTTTATTAAGTAGTAATATGAGTGTAATTTTTACAATATATGGGAGAATTTACAATTTTTTTTTTTGAATCTGTAGCTCAAAATAAAGAAATTTTTTTACTAAGTAAATTAAAAGTTCTAGAGATGGTTTTCACGGTTCTAATGATAGTTAAATCGCTAAAATTAACCCAATATATCGATATGGGGTCTTTCCTTGAAAATGGCCTTACGGGACATAGTAGATCATATGACCAAAACTTGATTTTTCAAGGCAAAGACCCCATATCGCGAGATGAGTATTTAGATCGCGACCATATAAATTTGCAAATCTGCAAAGAAATTTTTCATGAAGATTTAAATTAGGGATGTTATTCTGTTTATCGAACTCAGTTCGTCAAAACGCAAAATTTATTCGGCTAAAATTTTGAATGCTATAGAGTTATTGAATGTGTGAAGTGTCCAGTACTGACTGGTTCCATAAGTAGCTCTCTCACAAAAAAGTTTTTCGTGATTGAACTAATTACTGCCATACGATATAAAAAGTTTTTAAAAATCATTACAATGAATGAGTCTATTAGTGGTTGGTAATATATAATAAATTTTGATACAGTTAAAATGCCTGATATCAGAAAAATCATAATATTTCAAATATAGTGAGACGTGACTATTTTTTTTTCTCCTACTTTTTTTCTTACTTTTATTCTTCTTATTTCTATTCCTACTGTTATTCGATTTTTTTTCAATCACTTTTATCGGCTCAGCTACACCTTGTTCTTTTGCATGAGCTTCCTATGGTATCAGCTCGCCAGTATCCTCAATGATGGCACATATATTTTCCGGATAATAGACAAGACCTTCCTTCAGATTTCTTCCATGTATTTGTCCATTTCATTCCATTTGAACATAATACCATGATCATCTAACGTCAAAATAACCATCCCAGAATGGTCTATAAACACTGGGCGAACACCAGTAATACCAAAAGTTTCACTAAAATACTCTCTATATTCTGGATGAAATAACGCCTCGTCTGCATTTTCATGGTACCCATGAGCAGTGTTGTACGTTTTGGCATGTCCAAAGCTTTCTTGGACATGTCCAACGTCCAAATGTCCAAGTGTCCAAAGTGTCCAAGCTGTTTATAGCCTTAAATATTTTAGTAATAGAAATAAAAATTATATGATTATATTCTTTATTTAATTCTAAACATGGTTATCTTAATAAATTTTCGAATAAATTCACTTTATTTTTTTGTCCAAAGGCTGTCCATGTACATCACTACCCATGAGGATGATTCTTTAATTGTTCCATCCTTTCTGCATAGTGGTATAACTTTTCTCGTCTATACTGATATTATTCGGGATTTGATCGGTAGTTCTGGCCTCCTCCACAATAAGCAGGTCCATGGATTGGTCTCCGAGCAGTTTTCGAAATCTCATCCTTTTAACATTGAAATTATTTTTCTGATCTCGTGGAAAGAGATATACTTCGTTCATCTGTCGGATCTTATTAAAATCAGAGTTAGTAGAATTGTTCATTGTGACGCTTCCTGTAATAAATATCAGCCAAAAAAAAAAAAAAAAAAAAAATTATGTAAATGTTACCAAAAAAAAAAAAAATTCTATTGGTACAATGGACCCTGACCAGGCAGGTCCATTGATCTCATTGAAAGTCATACTTCAATAGATTAACAGTTATAATATAAATAAATACATATCAGATATTAATGATTGCTTCGGAAAAAAGTAATATGAATGAATTTTTTCAATAGCAAATTCAGAGCAAGGGAACTTCAGAGTACAATACTTTTACTCAAAACTTTCGAAGATTGGAACTCAAAATTTATTACAGATGAGCTGCTTCGATCGTTGTATACATATTATCGTTGTTTACAAAAAGGTGTGACCCATTGGATAAATGAATTAACAAAATTTACTAGATTATAAAATTCTCCTCGAATTTGTCGATTATACCATCAGATTACTAATTTCACGAATTCCTTAAAAAATATTTAATAATTTGATAACAAAAAATGATCATAACCTGTATTTAGATTGTTAGGAATCGTATACAGTTCAGATGACAGAATACAATTTATCGCTATCTCTATGGAAATTATGGCATACAAAATAATATATGTGAAAGACCAATATTCAATGAACATCGTCAGCTAAAGCGAAGCGTGTTTATATGTAGATCGACCAACCGAATCACAAGAAATGACAATCTAAACACACCTTGAAGTATTAGTAAAAATGTTGTGAAGGCAATTTTATCTAAACTCTCACTTTAATCCTAATATTCATTAAAAAAAAAAAAAAAAAGTTCTACTTAAAATTCACTCCGCTTTATCCGACCCCCATAAATGTTTAAATTTTATAGTGTCAGTATAGATCGATATACCGCGAGTGATTGAAGGTAAATGAATCTTATTAATTATATTTATTGTATGTTCTATTTTCATTACTACAGTTTTCCAATTACATGTTATCTAATACACTTCAATTGTGCTAATATGAGTTGATGTAATTTTTATCATGACTTTCCGGATTTAAATTCCTTAATGCCTATATCCGAAAGCTATCAGGGCACAAAATTTCCGAATGCCGGAAGCTGCTTTTTCTCCGGCGGTGTTTATTTTAACCAGAACTTAGAAAACTCAGCTGGATGTAGCAGATTTTTAATAATATTTATTTATTAATATTTATATATACATACGTAAATATGATATCATATTCGGAAATTTTCCGAATGATGAAAAGTCAAGGCGGAAATTGTCATGACGAAACGGAAATCTCTGAAATTTTACAATAGCGATAGATTTTGTGCATAATTTTTCCAACTACATACAGTACACGTCACTGTCAAATGTCGATATAACATATCTCAAATATGACATTTAAACCTATGACATAATTTTTTTTTAACCAAGACATAACGATAAAGCTAGTGCGGATTAGACTTAGGGCTAATAACAAATAGTTGTATTACTTTTTTTATTTAATGTTGTAAATTGCCTGGTCGGAATCCATGGTAACATTTACGTAGCTTTTTTTTTGACTGATATTTATTACAGGAAGCGTCACAATGAACAACTATACTAACTCTGATTTTAATAACCATCTTTATGCCTAATCAAGATCCGACAGATGAATGAAGTATATCTCTTTCCAAAAGATTAGATAGTAAAAATAATTCCAATGTTTGAAGGATGAGAGGTCGGGAACTGCTCAGAGACAAATCCATGGACTTACCTATTGTGGTGGAGGTCAGAACTACTGATTGAATATCAATACGGACGAGAAAAGTTATGCTACCATGCAAATGCAAAAACTGCCGGAATTGTCAGAAATGATGGAACAATTGAATCATCCTCGCGGGTACCATGAAAATACAGACGAAGCATTATTGCACCCATAATATAGTCTTTTAGTGAAACTTTTGGTATCACTGGTGTTTGTCCGGTGTTTGTAGACCATCATGGGATGGTTATTTTGATGTTAGATGATCGTGGCATTATGTTCAAGTGGAACGAAATGGAACAAAGCGTGCGATATATAGGAAGAAACCTGAGGAAGATCTTGCGAACCTCCTCTATTATCCGGAGAAAATATGCGCCATCATTGAGAGCACTGGCAAGCTGATACCCCTAGACGAATGGAATGCTCTTATAAAAAAAGAAGGTTTAGTTAAGCCGATAAATGTGATTGTATATTCGAAATATTATGATTTTTCTGATATGACATGTAATTTCTTTAAATGAAAAATATATACATCAGAATGAATTTGTATTATCTTGCAGATTATGAATATCATAAAAAATAAAAGTTTTTAGTATTGCTTCTGATTATGAGTTTTATTATTGATATTGTAATGAAAATAAGAAACTAGAAAATCATATCTGTCTCAGGTCATGAAACCTTACACAATTAGTGTGATAAGCTAGTCTTCGAGAACAATGTTTCTGATAAAGAATTTATAAATACTGCACACAACACCCGCATACACACAAGTTAAAAGTGTAGCTCAGGCATTAGTTAATAAAGTTAGACAACAGCTTCCTAGCTCAGTTAATAAGACCTTACTACGAAAGAGAAAAAAGATAGTTCAAAATATTATAATTTATTTAGTGAGATTGGTGAAAATAGGATCCAACCAGTTAATATTTATAGTATCATCGATTTCGAAACCAAGTCAAGATGAAAATTGACTATATTTGTTCATTTTTCTCAGAATAATATTTACAATATATCTCAAAATTTTATCTAATACGTAAAAAAATGTTAACGAAATTTTACTATATATCAGATATTCTTATTAATAAATTATAGTTATTGTAAGCTTAAAAAAGCACGGGTTGTTACATAGAACCCGTACAATAAATGATTTTTAAACGTTATAACGTAAAAAATGGGCATGGCGAACAATGGTTCAAGTGCTTGTGTACGAGCTACTAATAATATAAAACCAATAATAAACCCCTTTTCAGATTTTAGATTCTTGGACAATAGTTGAAATCAAATTATCGCTGTTTATATAACGCGATGTCACCCTCGATTTTTCTTATATTTCCTAGTGCACTAGCAATAAGAAATCTAAATCCACATACACAAAAAAAACACGATAGAATCTCAGATAACCCCAGTGATCTTTATTGAAATAATTGAAAATGAAACTCTAAATTAAATTGAAATGATCCTTCATTTTAGTTAAATAAGTTTCGTGATAACAAATCTGGCCGATTCTTAAGAAAATTATGATGACTATGCTATTTCAAACGTGTCGGATTTACCATTGAATATAAACGGAACATCAGCTCACGGCTTGATACTAAAAGTATTATAAAAGAGTTTTAAGATAGCCAGACCACAATTTTAAATATTGAAGTTAAACCTTTAATAAATTACTTAATACTAATCTTAATAAGAAAAGACAAATTATGTACGTAGCCACTGAGACAGATAGGGTTTTTTAGTTTTCATTTCCATTACAAGATCAATAATATAAAACTCATAATCAGAAGCAATACTAAGAACTTTTATTTTTTTTTTACGGTATTCATAAACTGCAAGATAATACAAATTCATTTTGATGTATATATCTTTTTCATTTAAAAGAAAATACCTATGATATCAAAAAAAAAAATCATAATATTTCGAGTATAGTGAGACGTGATTATTTTTTCTTCTTATTTTTTTTCTTCTTTACTTTTATTCTTTTTATTTCTATTCCTACTTTTTTTTTGGCTCAGCTGGACTTTTTTCTTCTGCAAGAGCTTTCACTACTTTGCGGGTACCAGCTCTCCAGTGTTCTCAAAGATGACACATATATTCTCTGGATAAGAGAGGAGGTTCGCAAGATTTCTTTCCATGTAATGCATGCTTTGTTCCACTTGAATATAATTCCACGATTATCAATATCAAAATAACCAACCCAGAATGGTCTACAAACACTGGGCGAACACCAGTAATACCAAAAGTTTCACTAGAATACTCTCTATCTTCTGGACGAAATAACACCTCATCTTGTATTTTCATGGTACCCGTAAGGACGATTCTTTAATTATTCCATCATCTTTGACAACTCTGGCAATTTTTTCATGGTGGCATAACTTTTCTCGTTCATACTGGTATTGTTCGGAATTTAATCAGTAGTTCTGGCCTCCGCAGCAATAAACAAGTCCATGCCGATCAGTTCCCGGACTCTCATCCTTCTAAAATCAAAATTATTTTTCCTCTCTGATCTCGTGAAAAAAGATATATCTCGCTCATCTGTCGGATCTTGATCTGGCATAAATATGGTTATTAAAAGCAGAGTCGATAGAGTTGTTTATTGTGACATTTCCTGTAATAAATATAAAAATTTACGCAGTAAAAAAATAACCAAAAAATTTGTTTATTAATAACAAATGCTAAAAAAAAAAAAAAAACTCCGTTGTTATGTGTTAATTTCCTGTAAGACTTAGGATCAATTAACAATTTAAAGTAATAATAATTCAGGGTACATTCTTAATGTTCTGTAACTACATTACGTGTCAGAAAAATTGTGCAAGGCATTTTTCGAAAATTCAAACTACTCATGAAATTCAAAAAAAAAAAGACAAGGGCACCGTTCACCCTACAGGGACGATGATTTTCTGCGGTGACTAACTACTAAGACTAAATTCTGCGTGTGATTAAGACAATTCTATGATTTTAAATGTGATACTTTTTTTGTTGAATTTTATAAGATTCTGCGCTACTTCTGTGATTTTTATACTACTTCTATGTATTACTGTGCCTATTTTTTTTCCTTCCAAGAAATTAAGCTCGTAATTTATGTTTATTAATTATCCATTTTCCCGAAATTTCCCTATATAAATTTGCATTTTTGCTGATATTCTGTGCTGAATTTTTTTAGGATTCTGTGCTATTTTTGTGTGATTAGGGTCTATTTCTGTGTTTGGCAGTTTTTTTCTGAAATTCTGTGGTTTTCTTTAATTAAAAAATCGTATGCTTGTTTTGATTTGAAAAACATACGATAGTTTTGATTATTAATCGAATTAAAGATCTAATAAAATTTTTCAAACTTTTCAAAGTACTAGTTTGCTATTCTTCTTCAGCGTAGGCCATATCTTTCCTGTTTAAGATCTACTGGTTCTGTAAGAGGAATTTATTATGAACTTTTCTTGGAACTATCAGCGAAGAAGGTTTCTAGAGAGAGGTTCTTTTGCAAATAGGTAGTTACCTGCAGAAGGTGAAAGTGATTCCTTGCGAATGGTTGTACCTCAGCTTACTCACATTACGCTCCAAGGTGGAAGAAACCAGTAAGCTTTAAAGAACAACCTACTCTTAGTAGGAATGTACTAGGAGAGATGGGGTTGGGGTATTACCGTGAGTGTTTATCGGACAAACGCAACTCTTTAAGAAGTTTGATAAAAAAACTAGTAATACCTTCTCAATTACAGAATTAACGAATTACACCTCTACGTGGTGGTTGGGACAAGTAAGAAATTTTCTCTTAAACCAAGTATCTCAAAATACTAAAAAAAAATTTTAACTGGGGAACGTCTTTATTTTTCGACGATTAAGGTAAGATGACATATTAAACTCGTCATCGATCTACAGTATATATTATCTGGGAAAACCTTGAACCTGTATATTATTAATACATATGCCGGTTCGAGGTTTTCCCTTGCCGGCACTCATATTATTTAACTGTCATTTTTTGTAATCCGATTGGTCAATTTCAAGTATCGTGACCTCGACTCTATTCTTTAATTTGAAATTAGTCAAACGTAAGCAAAAGAATATTTCTTATTTTGCCAAAATATATATAATCTAGTAATATTCTTGTATAACTTAGGATATGATTGTATTATCAAATTTGATTAATTAATTTATAGATACCATATAACATTTAGCCTTTCTTTAGTCATTAAAATAAACTTTAGAAAAATATTTATCAATTGAAAAAAAACTGATTTTTTTTTTATTTAAAATTACAATACATTCAGAATTATGCCAATTTTTTTTTTTTTTTTTTTTTTTAATCTCGATAGTATGTAAAGTAGTCGATTTATAAAGAATATATGAGAATACATATATATGCATAAAGTACTTATAAATGATTTTAATTATTTCAAGTTTTCCAACCGTAGTTCATACCATTCTATTTACATAATCTACAATAAATTTTACTTATATATGCGTTCTCTTAGTTCTTATACAATTTTCGGCATATGATGGATTTTTGAATTATTTTTGAAAAAATTACTACTGTAATTTTTAATTGTTTTTTTTTTTTTTTTCCTAGAAATCGACATATTTTACAAGCTAACTTATATTTTTTGATCGTTTTTTTTTTTTTGATATGGTGTGTATAGATTTTGTTTTAAGTTAATGGAGTGTATAGATTTTTTTTTCGGACAACAGATTAATGAGCTAGGATATTATTAATGCTCATAACGTTGGATTTATTATTATTAGCATTACGATTACCAAATAATATAGTCCCCAATTGAGTAGAAAATGAGACCAATTCATTTGTTTCCATTTTTGAAAAATCAATAGCATTAGGGCCAAAAGGTAATGAATTTGTGGAGGGAGCCAAATTAGAAGGATTAGGTTGATTTTTAACTTTCGGAGTAGAAGTGACGGTTATATTAAGATTTTGAATTAACTCTTCTAATCTATTAATTCTAGCGCTTAAACAATTAACATCATCATCACCTTTTACGCATAAAGAACAATGATGATTATTATTGCTTGTATTTTTTGTTTTATTACGAGCAGATTGAGATCGAGAATAAGGAAATGTAGAAGAACGATTGAAGGCAGTGAGAGGTCTTCTATCAACGATTTCACTAGGTACAGTTGCTCTTCGAGATGAAGTTTTGTTGGCTTTAGTCATTTTTTTTTTTTTTCAAAGGATTTAATAAAATTTTAATCAAGTAGATTTAGCTTTTAAAAAATAAGCAGTATATTTCTTTTTCGAAATTAACTTATTGGTGAGTGGTTGTGCTGAGTATTTATAGTTTTTTTTACAATGAAAATCATTTCCTTTAACATTATTGGAATAATACGTCAATGATATTTTTAGATTAGCTTAAAAAGGAATGATCATCAATTATATTATAAAAACTACGTACTTGTTTCATCATAATCATCAATTATATTATAAAAACTACGTACTTGTTTATCATATCAAAAATACGTATACGTATTTTTACTATAAACTGAAAAGATTGAATAGGTCTAATAATTATTCTAATAACAAATTCTTTATAGGCAAAAGAATATTAATTGAATATTAATAGTTTAAAATTTACTAAAGGAGTTCATATCAATATAAGATGATGGAAAAGAAAAACTATAGAATATTCTTTCATGCAGTAGTATGCAATAGTGATCGCCGATTAACATTTAATTTTAAAAGTCAGGAGTCATTTCTAAATTACTGAATTTAGTAAAAAAGTTCGTCCGTTTTTTTTTTTTTTTTTTTTTAATATGAGATATGCAAAATGATATGATATCATCCGTAAGATTACTCCGTTATTACCATTATATATATCTGATATACATAATACAGTAATATATTAGGGCATTATGTACAGTCAAAAAATTTTTAATCGTTTCGTTGGCGAGTCTATTGGGAAAAATAAGGATATGTTCAGATTTAGAAATTTAATGTAATACAAAACTATTTTTACTCATAAATAAAATATTTTAGCGAATAAAATCAATCACTTTTTATTCTAAATTTAAACCTTGGTACACATTTTTAAATAATAAAATGCAAGCATCATTCTAGAGAATAATTATAATTAGAAATTGACAAATTAACATCAATCTAATTATCCAATTATGAATGATACCTTTTTTATTAGTTTGTGATTAAAAAAAATCTCTATGATAGGATAGGAAAATTCTATTTTTATTGGCATCTTTACACATTATTTTTCATGCTAATTATGCACACGCCAATGCTGTGTAATATGTTAAGTACATACGACGTATAGTTTTCATGTGTCCTAGCCAAATTGCTGGTTTGTTTTTTTAGCCATTTGCAGAGAAATTTCTTCGAAACCCCGGAAATATTTAGAAACATGTGATACAAGTAATACCTTTGTTAAAAATAGGTAATAAAAAAAAATCTCTACGTACGTAGAATGATCATTTTAATTAACCTATTTGGCTATTGTACATTTAGAGATGTCAAATCGGCTTATTCGGTTTACATCTATTAACGTTAATTAAAATAAAGAAACCATTAACGATAGAGCCGAATTTCAATAGAAAAAAAAATATGTTGTAAAGCAATTTACTTATAATATTTTGTTTTAATTTTAATCGCAAACTAATTAATATTAATGAAATATACTGTAAATGGATAATTGAAAAAACGTAATAATATTTGTATTGAATCTTGACACATATTTTCAATTTTGTTCAAATTTAAATCTGCGCCCGAATCTATCTACTATAAGGCCATACAAATTTAATTTATTGGTTTCCATAACTGATAATATGAAACTTTTAAATAAACCCGTCCGGCCGGCCGGCTTTTTTTTTTTTTATAACAATTTATAAATTTTTTCAAAAACTCACCCGGTTATTAAAATTTCTTATAAAAGTTTTCAA
Organism: Scutellospora calospora; assembly: GCA_910592325.1. Lineage (NCBI taxonomy): Eukaryota > Fungi > Glomeromycota > Glomeromycetes > Diversisporales > Gigasporaceae > Scutellospora > Scutellospora calospora. Next base: position 1,776 of record CAJVPM010000042.1, on the reverse strand, counting down.
AATTTGACCCGGCCGGGTTATGAAAACCAATTAATTAATTTTGCATGACCTAATTGAAATAATGTTATTGTTAATTAATATCGATATGGAAATAACAAAAATTCTAAATTTTTCTTAAAAGATTTTAAATTGGCAAATACTTATTTAAAAAATCTGATTTAAATGGTTTATTTTTTTTGTGTAAAAAAAATTTTCATGTGTTTTAATTTAAGTTGTTGTCATGCTAGCTTCATTTAGTTTTTGCAAAACTTTAAAATCAAAAAAACCAATTATCCAAATACGAAAATTACATACGTATTTCTACGTAGAATTAAAAAGTATTCCAATAAATTAAATGTTATACATATGCATATACGTATGTAAATACTATGTAGATCATTATGAAAACTGGTAAATTCAAATAATGATTATTATCTGTTATCTGTTATCTATTCTCGTATCCTTACGCATATCCTTACGTATCCTTACCGTATTGTGTACTGTATCCTTGTTTCGTCATTATTTACCCCGACATGATGGACCATATCACAAGATCAGGTGTAACGGGAAAATCATCTTAACCTTTAAAGGGGGTTAATAATTTTCTCAATTAACTTTAGAGTTAGGATCATATATTAGGGTTAGGTTAGGTTTTAGGTAATCATATATATAAGCAAAATTACCTTCCCGACATTTTTACTTAATCCACCTGAGGTAGATTTAGACTACCGTTCTTTGTATTTTTTAGTGTTTCTTGTTTTGCTTTGCCGGCGATAATAATTTGATTGGCCTTGGTCACGTGAATTTTCCTGCTTTAGACGACCCCCCCCATTTTAAGGTCAAATAATAATTTCCGGAGCAGAGTGGAGGAGCTTAAGTCTGGACAATAGGTAATGAGAACAGGCGGTTTGGTCACCGGGACCAAACTGATCTTGTTTTTGATCAGCAACCTGGGCGACCATATCGAAAGAGGCGTTAGATTTGGCAGGTGAATGTTCTAAAGCTTAGGTCGCCTTTCCTACTACTTAATTGATGGGCTTCATGAAGATAACTCTACTATGCCACTTAGTAGAATATAGAAGGGTAAGGTAATTAAGGAAAGTATGAGTTAGGTAGTAGGACTTATTTAATAAAGAACTCGATTTTATAAAAGCAAACTACCGAGTTTTTTTTTATTATGAGCGAACACATTCTCATTATGTACATAACTCTTTTAATACTTAAATATATTTTAATACTTTAATATCCTAAATGTCTTAAAATACGCAAAACTCTTTAATTCCTTTTATCTCTTTTCCCTCTTTTATCTCTTTTCCATTTTCGTTACTCGTTTTAAAAATTACGAATATTTACAAAAAAAGACATTATTTTGGTTCTTATTCAGAAATATTGATATAATAACGATCAAACGACTGTATTCTACTTGGGTCATAATTAGACGAGTTGGATATTAAAATGTAATTTGTTACATTACTTTATACGTAACAAACAACGAACATTATTATTATGTTTAACATTTATATTTATTATTATTAATTTGAATTCGATTCTTTTATTTAAAAAGTTTTCTTTCAAATATACCTAAATTAAATAAATTGTGTATATGTATACGTATCAATTTTAAAAGAATAATGTTTATACGTACTGCTAAAAAGTTAAATGATTTTGATCAGAAATTCGTCTTATTTTGCACTCCGAATTGAGGTTGACTCACACGGAATTTTCGGATCCGTATCATTTCACCGACAATCATTTCATCGACAGCTCATTTAGCCGACATCACGCCAAGTGACAATT
>CAJVPM010000041.1:0-28571 GCA_910592325.1 Scutellospora calospora | reverse complement strand
AATAGCAATTATTTAAATTAGATATATATAGAAAATAGGAAATATAGTGTCATATCTGATAACTTTTAGAGAAACATAGATACAAATAGAAAAACTTTAGTTATAAATAGTATCATCTTGATATTTAAATTGTACTAAAATTATTTTTTCTATATTGACATTATAATAAATAACAAAAAAAAAAAAAAAAAAAAACATATCAAGCTAACAAAAACCTAAACCCAATAGAGGATGACAACAAAATTATAGTTTGAAACCTGCTAGTTTAAACTAGAAGAACACAGGTATTTAAAATAGTTTACCTTCTAGAAAGAGTAAAACATATTGAAATGATTAAAAGTGCTTCAGACAAAACAAGAGTAGAAGTAGAATTCAAAACAGGTACCTTTGACAAAAAGAAAATAAATAAAATTTGGTATCTGCTATTTGCAAATGAAATACTGGTAAGAATATCAACAGATACTAACAACTTTTTCTTGCTCCACACAAGAAATAGATTTAGCAAAAGGTTACTAGACTTGTTAGAAAATATAAATAAAGTACTTCTGTGGAGACAAATAAAAAGATCAAGAGCTAAAGCACTATATATCTTCAAGAACTCTAAAAAAACAATATGAGAAATGTAACAGTTTACTTCAAAAAGAAAGAAGATATGTTAAATTGCTCCAAATTCTTATTGTTCTATTATGAAAATAAATTAAGATAGGTGAACTCAACAAGATATAAAGTAGATACAAGAAATAGAAAAGCTACTAACTATGAAAAGCTAGGAGCTCACAGAAGAAGTAGCACAAAAAGCTTCAAAACAAGAAAAAATACAGAACAAAATTAAGAAGTTTTTAGAAGACTTACTCTAAGCAAAGAAGAAATATCAGACAGTATGGAGCAAATAGAAAAAACTATACAGACAAGTATTTATTCTGAGAAAAAGAGAAGTGAAATATGAGAAAGCAAAAAGAAAGAAGTTAATTATGAAGTATCTAGCAGTATACTAGTATTCTAAAAACAGATTTTAGACTCAGAAAATACTTATGATTACATACTACAACTCATAAGAAGCCTCAAAGAAAAAATTTTATATATGAAGTAGGAAGCTTCAAATCGCTCCTAATAGGCATACTAGTTGAATTAATAAAAATAGATAGTAGAGCTAACTGTCTTAATACAGGGAATTCTTCTGAAAGGAAGGAAAAAGGAGTTGTAGTAGAAGACTTTCAAATATTAAAAGTAGAATCATATAATATTAATGAGATAAAAGAAAACTTTATGAAATTAGAGTTATTATTAGACTAGGTAAGCAAACAAAATGTTGATATAATTGGAATTAATAAAACAAACACAACAGATAGACAAAACAATTTTCACTTAAAGAATCAAAATAATTATATAGATATATGGTCTGATGCAGAAAAAAATAAAAAGAAAGGCTCTAGTATCAGTCTAATAATTTGTAAAAAATAGGAAAGATATTTAAGCTAAGTGAAAAGAAGAAATACATATTACCTAAAAATACTTTTTGTATTTAAAAGGTATAAAGTGCTAGTCTTAGTAATATACATACTATATAATGATTTTAAGATTAGAAAGATATTTAGCAACAAGTACTAGGAGACTTTAATGATATTTAATGCAGAGAGCTAGATCAGAACAGAGAAGACTCTAGACAAACTCAAAAACTCCCATTTCTGAACTAGCTTTTAAACTCTAACATAATTGATACATTCAGGAAATTAACTCTTATAAAAAGAAATTCACAAAAGAAAAGGATTAAGTAAAGTTAAGACTCGACTATATTTGAGTATCTAAGGATCTAGGCCAAGGTCTTATTTATTATAATATACTAAAAAAAATGTAGTCACAAATAGTGACTATGCTATTGTAATCACAAAAATACTAACAGGTATAAAAAAGAAAACTAGATCTCTGGCTTGTGAAAAAAAAACTAAAAAGAAAAAATAGTTATTTCTTCTTGACAAAGTAACTAAAGAAAACTAGGAAGATTATAAAACAAAACTAGATAGTCTACTTAAGAAGAAGCTGAATATCATAAAAGATGAGTATGATCTAGTTTACTTAGAGATATTAAACAAAGATAACTTGTAAGATATAATTGTAACAAATATAATCAAGTGTGTAAGATCAACTTTTCTAAGAAAGAAGTTCATAGTAGAAAAGCTTATTTCAGAAAAAAAGAAAGAAAGCAGAAAAATTAAGAAAAATCTAAAGGTAATCAGAAGTATATGCTAACAATACTTATTGAAAATAGATCAGTATATAGATAGTACAGACAAGCACTTAATAAATTCAAAAATAGCAAGAATAAATAGTCTGTATAAAACAGAAATAGAAGAGCTCTCTGAAAGTATATAGACCAAAAAAAGACATAAAGAGCTAAAGGTATAGTAGAAGATTATATATTTAAAAACTTAGCAAGCAAGAAAGAAAGAGGATCTTGAAGAAATTAATACAGCAGTTGAACAACACTATGAAGCAATACAAGAAGAACTCAAATATATGATAAGCAGCTTACTTGAAAGATCTTCTAAATAAGTAGTTATAAACAGAATTGTTAATGAGAACAACTCAGACATAGTACTAGAGAAGCAGAAAGAAGAAGTACTAGAGAAAGTGAAAAACTATTTTAAAAAGCAATTCCACAAAAGAAATATCTATACTTTAGATATGCTAATCAAGTAGAAAAAAATATATAATCTACTAGAAAAAGTAGATAGCAAAATATATAATAGTTTAGAAGATGAGATCTTTAAAGAAGAATGGTTAAAGGTACTTAAAAAGACAAAGCCTAAGTCTACACTAGGTCTATTCAGTATAAGCTATTTACTGATAAAAAAAGCAGATACAATAGTACAAAAAATATTTAGACACCTTGCTAATCTTTGTATCAGAGAATAAGAAATCCTGTTTAAATAGAAGCTCAGCTAACTTTATCCAATACCTAAAGAAGAGAATTAGAATTATAACTTGTCTAACACTTGTTCAATTGTTTTAATTAAAACTTTTTGCAAAACAGTAGTAAGAGTCCTAACACATAGACTAGACAAAACTCTAGTAGACTTCAATATCTTAGAAGGTCTTAATTTTGCTAAGCTATCAGGTAATAGTACAATAAGCCTAATTCACATAATAAATAATCTGCTCAAGGATACAAGACAAAAAAACAATAAGTTATGGATCTTATTCCAAGACATGCAGAAAGCATTTGACTCTGTAGGCTTAGAAATACTAGAAAAAGCCTTGAAAAGAATTAAGCTTTTGAAAAATACGATTAATCTCATATTAAGCTTGTATAAGAAAAAGAGAAACAAAATGATTACAAGCTTTGGATTAACAAATGAATTTAAAACTTAAGATGAACTTGACCAAGAAAAAGTAATCTCATCTTTAGTCTAGTATATCTTTTATGACTTACTTCTCTGTACAGTAAATAGTACAAAAAACATAGGATATCAGATAGTAACAAACTGGCTAACAGATATAGCTCATAACAAAACCAAAAGACTAGTATACTAACAAGCTGTACTTGCTTATGCAGATAATACAACTTGGATAGCAAGATCCAAAGATGAACTACAGAAAATAGTAAATATCTCAAATGAGTTCTATAAGATAAATAATATTGAAATAAATAGTAAAAAGTCAGAGCTAATAGTTGTAAATGCCAAGAAAAAAAAAAAAAAAAGAAGTACTAGTGATTAAAGTTGGAAAGAATCAGGATAAAATCTTCACAAAAAAAGACAAAGATATAGTAAGATACTTAGAAGTTTGGATCTCAGGAAAAAGAAAGCAACACTACAGCTTAAACATCATAAGAAATGAAGTGAGTAGGATATGCAAAGCTATAAAGTAGAAAAGAGTATTAGCAAGTTAGCTCATATACTTAAACAACAATGTTTTGCTACCTAGTATAGAATACAGACAACAAACAACATTCATAAGCAAATCAAAATATGAAAATATACAAAGACCAATTTGGACTTTAATTAAAACAAACTAGAACTAGCTAAGTTAACAGCAAACTCAATTTGTAGTTACATAGGCTTTTTAGGCATAAGATTAATTTGGCAAAACTAGTCTACATATTACTTTACAGAGCTTACTTTACATCTCAACTAGCAAGATTCTCTAGAAGTAACAATAAGACTAAGAGTCAAAAAAGATTAACTATAAAACAAATACTTATATAGCCTTCTGAGTAAGGACTGTAAGTTTAATAAGCTAGTTCCTACATATAATCTAGCTATAAAAGTATTATATGAAGTAGCTAAACTAAACATAAAAATTAATGAGATTCTAGAAAACTCTGATGCTCTCAACATCAAAAAAATAGAAATATCAAGCTTGCTAGATATAAAAGAGCTTCGTTCCTTTTTAAATCTAGACAAGATAAATTTTTTCATACTAAAACAGCTTATAAATAGTACAAGAAGTTATCTGCTAACTTGGAATTAACTAAAGTATATAAGAAATAAAAAAACAAAAAGCTATATTTTGAGTTAGTTTAAAAAACTTGAAGAAAGAGTACTAAAAGAAAACAGCTTTAGAGAAATATAAAACCTCTATAAAGTAAAAGCTCTAATAGAGAAGTAATAAAAACTTAACCACAAGTTATTTCTAAAGATAGACAAAAAAGAGAATGAGTGCTTTTTCAAAGAAGAGAAGGTTTTTATATAGGAAAAATAAGGAAAACAGAGAAGCTTGTAATAGTTGAGCATTGGAGACAATTAAGCCAACTAGCAGAGGACTACTTATTTAACAAGTATAGCTATTGCAATATAGAAAGTACTAGTAATAATAAGTATCTAGTCAGTATCAGATATGATGAAGAGTCTCAAGTAGTTAAAATAAAGAAAATTAACAAAAAGGAAACAATATTGAGAGTACTATTGGTACTTATCAAAGAGAAGGAATTTTGTACAAATTATAAGACAAACCAAGAGGTATTAGTAAAGATTATAGTAGATAGTCTCAAAAATACAATTATTCAAAGAGTAGTAGAGAATAAAAAAATTGAGAGAGAGCTAGTAGATGTATATAAGAAGCTAAAAAAAGAAAAGATTATTAGATATTATACAGATAATGTACTAGCAGAAAGTAGTAAAGACAAGCAGTATAAAGTATAAGACTTGGCTTTGGCGAGGAGTAACTATTGAGGTTTTCCGAAGAAATATGTTACTTGTTTTTAAATAATAAAAGAGGAAAAGTTGAAGAAGAAGAAGAAGAAGAAGTACCTACTACAGTACTTGAACTGGGTCAAGTACTCTACTCTCTTTTGCTACTATGGTTTCTGCAACTACTATCTTCCCTCTTGATTTTTGGCCTTTTTTTCATATAATTGTAGAGATTTGGCATATCTCCATACAAAGATCGACATTGTTAATCATTTCCAAATTGGGACAGTCTGTTGATACACAACATTGTACAAGAAAACAACAACACATAGAAATGCTAAACACATAGGACAACCTATTTGAATCTAATTACAGAATTAGTACAAACAACGAAATACACACTTTCACTGTTGTGTAGTGTAATATTTTTATTAATTTAGAAGGGATTCTTTTTCATAGATTAGGTTTCTTTTCTTATTTGTTTCCTTTTTCTTTTTTCTCTTTTACATTCAGATTAGTTTTTTTATCTGTAGCAGATTTTTCTAATTTGAATTTGTGTTTTAGATTATGGCCACTTTAGATCTAAACAATTTTTATTTTATACGCTTGGTTAGGCTACACTCTATTTTTTTTCTTAGAGTAATATCTAGGATTAAGAATAGGGTGGCTCTAACTAAGTGATCTTGATATAGGCATATAGCAGCCTTCTGCTGATCAATTAATCGTGACTTTGCTTAGGCAAACCTTTTTTTTGGAAGGAAAATTTTGCTATTATGGTAGATCGTACTTAGGCACCTTATGGCAGCTGAGTAAGTCCTAAATTGCAAGTAGAGGCAAATGCATAGCTAAATTAGTTTAGTTTATAATTTTGTATAATATTATTTATATGTTTTCTCTTAATAAATGATGAGCAAGATCACTTAAGCGTAAAAAAAAAAAAAAAAAAAGAAAGTAGTAAAGAGCTAGAATCAGATAGAATAAGAGCTAGTTGGTTAGTTAAAAATAAAAAAGAGATAGATAGTAGTATTAGTTTTAGATGTAGTATAGAAAACTAGCTTTCAAAAGTCTGATGATCATAGTGTAGTAGTTAGATTGCCAGACTACCATGTAAAAGGTCTGAGGTTCAAATTCTACTGTCGACGAATTTAAATAATTACTCAGACCTTTGTATCTAACTTATAGTAAACTTTGTCTGTTTCTGGGTTTGTAACCTTGTAAATCACATTGTACCAATATCATTCAGATATTGGAAATATGACAAAATATTCAGAAAATGTAACATTACACAAATAAATTTTGATAGAATCTATGAGCAGGAGATTTGCATAGTAGAAATTCTGAGTTGATGAAGTAGTATAGCTTTCAATGGTCATACTAGCTAATGCTTGATCTAGAAAAGAAACTATCATCAAAAGATGCTAATTGAGTCGAGTACATATAAATCTGTTCCACAGAGAGGATCAGTAATACCAACTTGGCTTAGTAGCTAACTGAATTAGGAGGATCTGCCTTATGAAATATCCAAAAGATAGAATACAGAAAACTAGTAGAGAGCTATAGTAGGAACTAGGGTTATATGAATATCTGCAAGAGTCTAAGCTAGGTGAATCTGTAAAATAGATACAGACTGCTCTAGTAGAATTGCTTATAAGGTTAACTGAAGCTCTGTGTACTACAATATGTTGAGCAATACGTATCTTGAAAAGACCTAAGCTGAGTTAGGTAAATAGATCTGCAATGAGCTAGCTGGCTTAAGTGGTTAGATATTATAGTTACATTAGTTAATTCTGATATAGGTTAGGTGAACAAAGTATTTAAATAGGTAACTCACAAGCAGGTTACAGGTATAGTAGCTTATGTAGAACCAAACAGGTAATCTACCTATATATAGACTTTTAAATTAGACAATGACTAAAGTTGTATATATAGCAAATTGTATACTCTTTATGTAATTACAAACTACAAAGGATTATCAATAGATGACCTCATATATTAAATTAATAAAATCTGCTCAGCATAGTAAGCTGCCTTTATTAAAAAAAAAAAATAAATAAAAAAAAAAAAAAAAAAAAAAAAAAAAAAAACTGGCTTTTATCAACTCATGCAGAATTAGAAGCTATATAAACAGCTTTGCTAACAGCACCTTGTAAAACTCAAATACATATATTCACTGATAGCAAAGCAGCAATAAAGGCTATTGAAAAGTATAAGGGTGATAACAAGTTAAGAAGTTAGTTTAAAATGAAAAACAGAAGCTTATTGAGATAGATAAAAGACTGCTACATAGCAAAAAGTCTAAATTTGTCATTATATAAAGTTAAAGGTCATAGTAGTAACAAATGGAATGAGCAAGTAGACTACTTAGCTAAAAAAAGTACTAAGAGAACTAATATATTCAAAGTATCTAAGACAATACTAGATAATATCTAAGCTATATTGAAGTGAAAAGACTAAATAATAGACTGCTCGCTCAGGTCATTTATAAATATAATAACTGTGATAACATATAAAACAGAATGGGTTGAACTAAGTAAAGTAGCAAATATCATAGCCTTGAACTAAAGAGATAACTCTAGCAAAGAGCTAATTTGTAAAAATACTTAGGAAGTACTTAAGAAATGATGAGGAAAAAAGTGCATCAGTCTAAAGAAAAGCAGAGACCTCATGTTTCATATAAAATATATTAATGATATTCTACTAACAAAGACATCTGCTATTTGAGAAACCCCAAACTATATAAGAGTAGAAGATACATAGCCTGCTTCAGAAAAGAAAAAACTTTGTATCATCTAGCAGAATACAAAATTCACTAAAAAATATGGAAAAACTTAGAAGAGAAAATACTATATCTAACAATTTTTGAAGTATTAATAAAGTTGAACTTATCACTTGAGGAAGATGTATTGAGGAAGATACTATATAGTGAAGATCTAGAAGAGAAAATGCATATCAAAAAGATGCATTTTAGAAACTTCATAAATAAGAAATAATATGCAGATATATGCAAGATAGTATAGTCAAAAAGCAAGGCAAACAGAGTATTAATAAGTTTTATTAAACAATTTTGGTTTTGTTTTTATAAATGATTATAGAAGTTCAAATATGAAGTAATAGTTAAATGGGAAAAAGAAAACAATATTACAACTAAAAAAAAAGAGGAAAAAGACAAGAAAAAAAGGAAAGGAGAATAAAAAGAATATATTTTCTATAAACGAAATAAGGGAATCAAAGAAGAAAAAAGAAACAAAAATTCAAAAAAAAGCTTCTAATAGAGTTGATAGATGAATAAGGTCTGGTAGTAAGGAAGGATAGTTAAGATTTAAAAAAAATTAGATAATTTTGATATAGGCTAGTAACAGTCTCTTGTTAACTAAGAGCTAGAAATTTAAATATACAAATTTAAACTCTTATGAGAGAAATAGTTGCTACAGCAGATCACATTTAGGTGCTGAAAAGTAATTAAATAAGTTCTAAATAGTTTTAGAAAAGTAGTTTGCTATAAATAGTATAGTATTTTACTTGTAGCTTAAATTAGCTTATTCTTAATAAAATAATAAGTAAAATTGCCTAAGTGAAAAAAAATAATAATATTCTTACCTCTTTAAAATAGATTAGATACTAGTTTTAACTATATAGAAGATAGCAATAGCAAAAAGTAAAAATCAAAATAGCAATACTTATTAATTATTATAAATCTAATATAATTTTTTTTAAAAAAAGATATTTATTAATAGTTTTAAATCTAATTTTTTATTACTAGTAGTTGAATCTGCTCTTTTATTATTAGTAGTTTTGAACTCAAAATTGTAATTTAAAGAAAACCTTTATTACTTATAGTTTTTTTTTTTTTTGTTGTTAAGGTGGCTTATATTGCTGAAGGAATTTTTATTAGAATTGTCAATAGGATTATACATTGATAATCTCTATTGTTTGTAATTACATGAAGAGTGTACAACAAACCACACATACAACTTTAGTTATTATCTATTTTAAGTAGTCTGCTGCATAGGCATTAGGTCATCTGATTGGTTCTACACTATGCTGCTATACCTGTAACCTGCCTGTGAGTTACCTATTTAAACACTTTGTTCATTAACCCATACAGATCCAACCTAATATTATCACAACAACTAAATATTTAAGCTAGCTAGCTCGTTATAGATCCATTTATTTAGAACAGCTTAGGTCTTCTTAAGATATATTGTACTAGATATATTGCTAGTACTGTAGAGCCAGTTAACCTTAAAGTAAACCTACTAGAGCAGTTCGTATCTATTTTACAGATTCACTTAGCTTAGACCCTTGTAGATATTTATACAACCCCAAGTTCTACTATGGTCCTCTACTGATCAGTTAACCTAGTCCTTTTCTAGTATTTAGCTAGTCCCAGTTACCCTTTGCTCAGAGACCTCGAAACTTTATACCTTTATTAGACTGAGTTTTCTTCTCAGATCAAACTTTAGCTAATGTAGTCCTGTCAGAAGGCTATACTACTTTACTGACTTGGGATTTCTACCATGCAGGTCCCCTGCTTGTATATCCTATCAAGATTTATTCATGAATATTATACTATACTTCCAAGTTCTGATTAATTTAGTACAACTCAATTTACAGGGATACGCCCTCAGAAATGAATAGAGTTTACTGTAATATATCACAAGGTCTGAGAAATTATTTAAATTTATCAACAGTGGGATTTGAATCTCAGACCTATTGTATGGTGGTCTGACAACCTAACTACTATACTAGATCACTAGACCTTCTTTATTACTAATAGTTATAAACTTAGTCTAATAGATTTTTTTAATAAAAAAAACTCAATTCTTTATTATTAATAGTTTGATCTTGTCTTTTTATTACTAGTAGTTTTAAATCTAAAGCTAGAATCTAAAGAAAATTTTTGTTACTAGTAGTATAAATTTATTTAATAAAATTTAAAAAATCTTTACTAGTAGTTTTAAATCTATTTTTTTATTACTAGTAGTTTTGAACTTAAGACTAGAATTTAAAAAAGACTTTAATACTATTAGTTATAAATCTAATTTAATTTTTTTAAAAAAAATTTTTTATTAATAGTATTAAATCTAACTTTTTATTACTAGTAGTTGAATTTACTCTTTTATTATTAGTAAATTTGAATTCTAAACTAGAATCTAAAGAAAACCTTTATTACTAGTAATTATAAATTTAGTTTAATTTTTTTTTTAATAAAAAAAATTTTTTATCAGTAATTTTGAATTTAATTCTTTATTAATAATAGTTTGAACTTATTCTTTTGTTACTAATAGTTTTAAACTTAAAACTAAAATTTATAAAAGACTTTTATTACTGATAGTTATAAACTTAATTTAATAAAATTTAAAAAAAAAGGTCTGGTAACCTAGTATAGTGGTTAGGTTGTCAGACCGCCATGCAATAGGTCTAGAGTTCAAATTCCACTATCAACAAATTTGAATAATTTCTCAGACCTTGTGATACATTACAGTAAACCCTATCTGTTTCTGGAGGTATACTCCTGTAAATTAAGTTGTACTAAATTGATCAGAACTTAGAAGTGTAGCATAATATTATACAAATAAATCTTGATAAGATATATGAGTAGGGGACCTGCATAGTAGAAATCCTGAGTCAATGAAGTAGTATGGCCTTCTGACAAAACTACATTAGCTAAAGTCTGATCTGAGAAGAAAACTCAGTCTAATAAAGGTAGATGGTTTCGAGGTCTTCGGGTGAAGAGTAACCAGGACTAGCTAGATACTGAAAAAGAACTAGGTCAACTGACCAGTAGAGGACCATAGTGAAACTTGGAGTTGTACAAACATCTACAAGAGTCTAAGCTAGGTGAATTTGTAAAATAAGTACAGACTACTCTAGTAGGTTTGCTTTGAGGTTAACTAGCTCTATAGTATTAGCAATGCATCTGGTACAATGTATCCCAAGAGAACCTAAGCCGTTCTGAAAAATAGATCTGTAATGAGCTAGCAGCTTAAGCAGTTAGGTGTTGTAGTAACGTTAGGTTGGATCTGTATGGGTTAATAAACAGAGTATTTAAATAGGTAACTCACAGGCAGGTTACAGATATGGCAGCATAGTGTAAAACCAATTGAGTAGCCTAATGCCTATATGGTAGACTACTTAAAATAGACAATGACTAAAGTTGTATATGTAGCTTGTTGTATACTCTTCATGTAATTACAAAAAGTAGGGATTATCAATGTATAATCCTATTGATAATTCTAATAAAATTCTTTTGGCAATGTAAGCTGCCTTAACAACAAAAAAAAAAAAAGAATTTAAAAAAAAACAAGAGAAATAATTAAGCACACTTAATCTGTAGATCTTTTGTACTAAATTTTTCCAAAAATTTTTATAACAAAACCAAATTTTTTCAAAATTTTATTAAATAAACCAAGCAAGTGCTCTTAAGTAAACTTGCTTTATACATATTTTTACATTCTAGCTGTCTAGTTTTATAACTTTTGCTTTTTTTTAAGCAAAGTTATACTTAAAAAACTAAATGCTCTGAAATTTTAAAATATCTTTAAAACTAGCTTCTAAATCTCTTTTGTGCTTTTAAGTAAAGTTGTTGGCCAATCTCTTCTAGTTATAACAAGCTCTAAAACACTTTCTAGCACAAAAATTGAGCTCTTTAGTATTTTAAACAGCTTTAAAAATGTCTATAAATTTTTCTTTTGCCCCAAAAATTCTTACTTTTTTGATAATTAATTCTTTTTCTAATTTTGGCCAAATTTGTAACTGTAACATAAATTACAGACTACTAAATTTGAATCTTATCAAATTTGTATAAAATTTATCTTGCATACAAGATTTGTAATTCAAATTACAAATCTAGCAAAAATCTAAAAACAAACAAATTATTTTTAATTTTTAAAAATATTTATATTTAATTTTAAAATTCTATTTTTAATTTTAGCATATGAAGTACAAAGCCTTACTATTTATAGTAAAGTTATATGTACTATACTGTATACTACCTCAGTCATACTAGCTATACTAGCTACAACTATTATACTTATCACAAGTATAGTACTACTTGAGTAATATTATACAAAACAAATTTTAGCTTATCTTGAAGCTTACTACAATCTCATTAATTCTAGAATATTCTAAATATGCTATCTCTTATCTCTGAAGAGCTAGACTCTTATAATATCAACTACTACTACTCTAAATACAGAGACTATTATGGTATTGGTATTACTGAACTTAATTCTAGCAAATTACATATTTTGCTAGCATATATTGATCCAAAAGCATGTGATGCTAGTTTAACTAAAAAGTATTACAACTTTAAAATCTCTACTCAACCTCAACTTGCTACATGCTTTTGCAGCAAATATCATACTAACTTTACCTCTCAATACTATAAAATCTCTCCTTAAACAGTTTTAGGAATAGTTCCAATGGAAATATTTTCTATTATTTCTACTAAACATTTTAATGAAATTACTGATAAATTACAAACTTCTCCTATTTCAAAACAATATTAACAACAACTAACTGCTAATTTCAAAATTCTTTTTCCAAATTCTAAAACTAATTTAACTCTTTCTAAAATTACTTCACATTCTCATTATCATCATACTTGTCTTTGCTACAAACAACAATCTATTCCATATGTTTATCTTGTTAATACCAAACATGCATCTGACTATATACAGTACATAATCTTTAAAAATTTCTTATTATACTATCACTGTATTTCTAAACTCTGGGATATCAAACTTATAATCAAATCCCAAACCTCTCCTCTTACTTTGAAACAAAAATCTGTTTTTATAGCTATGAAAATAGCTAAAATAACAGCCAAAAAAAAAATTTTACTTTACAAAACTATTTTTTCAAAACCTACTATATTCAAATCAACTTCTAACCAAACAAAGGATAATACTTCTGAAACAACAATCAAGAATGAAAATGATAAACAACAATCTAATCAAATAGAAACTGATAAAACTACTAATAAAAAACCTACTAAACAACCTCCAACTTTTGATTAGATTAAAAATTATCTAATTACTAAAAATATAGAAGCAAATACCAAACTTCAAACTACTTTCTTACATAATTTATTTAACTTTCTCAAAAACTACTTGCATGATTTCTATTCAGAAAAGAAGATTAAAGCTACTACTTTGACTCAAAAAGCTTTAAAAGCAACCTTCAAACAACTTATCTATATAATAGCTAGATCTTAACAAAATTCTTAACAGATTTCATTTTTCAAAGTAATCCTAACATTGTTCCTAATACAACTATTCTATTCAACATATTTGAAAACACTCTTAAAAAACTTATCCACAAATTTACAACTATATTATTCACTAAACTTAACTACAGTTCTTTTTTTGTTTCTCCTTTAACAATTTCTCCTTACAAAACTAAAAACTGAATACAATTTTGCATTAACTTAGAATACATTTGCCTTTATTTATCTGATAACTACTATGCAATAGACTTCAAAAAATATCCTCTTAATATATCACAAGAAAACCCACAATTTTACAATAATCATCCAACTACTCTTAATCTCAAATAACAATTTAAAAATCAATAACCTCAACTTAAACTCTACAAAAATAACTACAAATTACAACTAACTAAACCCAATACACAACTTCCTTCCTTACCTCCTAAAAACAACAACAACTCTTAGTCTCAGAAACAACAAAATTCTCTTCATAGAACAACTCCTTACAGCAAACAACTCAAACTTACTATCCTAGAATAATATTTATCTTCGCAGTAATAAAATATCTAAAGATCATATACCTTCATAGTATAAAGATATCTCTAATACTCTCACCAACTACTATCAATTTAATTCTTCTCTAAATCCTTTTATAAATACACTCGATCTAATTACAATCTCTTTAACTTCTCTCAAAACAAATTGGACTATCTACTTAACTAATCAAACATATCTCATCAGAAAAACTATAGCTTACTATACTTTTTTTTTTTTTTTTAAACTTTGGCGATCTTGCTCATCATTTATTAAAAGAAAATATAAAAAATATTATAACAAGAATGTTAGCTAAACTAATTTAACTACAAAACTGTTCTTCTTATATAATTTAGGACTCACTCGGCTGCCTTAAGTACCTAGGTGCGATCTGCTGCAATAGTAAATTTTCCTCCCCAAAGAATAGATTATCTAAGCAAGAGTATATTCCAAGGATCTATAGAAGGCTACTATGCGCCTATATCAAGACCGCCTTAGCTAGACTATCCTATCCTTAATTCTAAATACTACTCTAAAAAAAAGATAGAATATAATCTAACTAACATGAGAAAAAAATAAAAATTGTATAAGATCTGAGTGGTAACAATCTATACTAAATATCTAGACTATAAAAAAACCTGCCACAGGTTAAAACAAACTAGACTAGATGTATAAAAACAAAATAAAAAAGAAAAAAAAAGAAAAAGGAAAATGAGAAAAAGAAGTAGTATACTATACTGCTCCCAGTATAGCTCTGGTAAAAATTATATATAGCTACTCTTCTATGTTTTTCACTATAACGTAAAAAAGTTTAATTTGCACCTAGAGGAGTTTACTTCAAGATCGAATTCTGGTAGCCTTCCATAGAGGTTTTCCAAAACATGTGTTTCAGCTTACACGTATCTGTTTATGTAGACCTGAATGTAAATAGGCAGTTCCTGATATGATTTGTCGATTGTAGATCTTTTAATAGGAGTAGCTGATTTTTCCAATTTGCTCCAAAAAACAATGAAGCTAGTAAAAGAGAAAGTCCAAAAGATATATTCAGAAGAACCTTGCTTGTAGAGTGTATTGTAATGACTATAAGACTATATTACTTTGAAAGAATATAATAATAAGGCAAGTATATGTTTGTTTTCCATAACCCAAACAAAATACTTGACAAAAGCTCCTAGTAGTGCCACTTCTATTCAAAAGTTTCTAGATATATAATACAGGCCACAACCCCAAAACAGTGTTTTTCAACTACTACGAGCTGAATATTTTAATTTCTCTGTATTACTAGAAGGAGTTATGTATCCTTTTGTTATATTTTCCTTCTTTTTTCACAGGTCAGTGTTGCTCTATATAGGTTCAAGTGATCGTTAGAAAGAGTTGAATAATATTATTATCATGATTACTGTATAGCTTACTATACTAACTATATAACTTTCTAAAAATATATTATTATTTCTCAAACAAATGGAACTACTGTAATTTCTCTTTCTCAATTCTTTCTAAAAATATCACCAAACCAAACTCTAAACATCAAATGCAAAAGTCAAAAAGAAAAATCAAATTTTAAACTATCAATTGGCAATCTAGAAATTAATGATCTTATCCAAATCTCTACACAACTTCATACCCAACACCAACCCTTACCATCTTCTACTGTACAAATCTCAAATACTGAAATATCCTTAATTAAAAACATAATCAACTTACCTATATATTAGGAACAACTCATAAAACTTCATAATCTTCTCCTCAACCTCCTCATTAATAACTTACATTTTTATACTAATACATCTATTTATCACTCACAAACACCTTTTATTAAATCAGACTTTGGTTGGATCCTCTCTTACAACAGCCAAATAAAATTCAATGCTGCTTTAACATATACTTCCAACTCAACTGGAGCAGAAATAGAAGCAATAATTACAATTCTACTTATACTTCTAATATCCTCTTATATTTATATACACATCGATAACTTATTAGCTTTACAAATACTTAAAAATCTTCTATACAATAACAATACTCAAATCAAACAATTCAACTAGGATATAATTCACATCATAAACTCCCTAATTAATTCTAAAAACATCTCCTGCACTTTTCACAAAATTAAATCTCACCCTAAAAATACTTTTCACAACATAGCAGACAAACTTGCAAAAAAAAGAACAAACAAACTACTACTTAAAATTAACTTTTAATATTTTACTCTACCTCCATTCTTTTCTTGGAACAACAATCTTATCCCTCTTAAATTATGCTAATTCAACAAATCACTCTACTTTATTCAAACTCTCAATAATATAAATCAACTGAAAACATATCAAAACTTATCATTAATCAATTTCAAACTAAACTTCTCTATCTTCAACTCACTCTCATCCAATACTAATCTTTACTCTTTTTGTCTCAAAACTCTCTTAAATAATCTCACAACAATAGACAATCTAAATATTAGACAATCTCATCTATACCTCACACCAAATTGTACACATTGCAACCAAAAGGAAAACACAACTACTACAACTAAACATCGCTACATACAATATCCAAGGATACAATACAATAACCAAAAGACAGCTATGGGAAAACTACTGCCTTTCACATAATCTTCAAATTATTAGCATTACTGAAACCAAGATTTCTGCAACACACAAAAAGCTCAAATTTCTCAATACACC
Source organism: Scutellospora calospora (assembly GCA_910592325.1). Lineage (NCBI taxonomy): Eukaryota > Fungi > Glomeromycota > Glomeromycetes > Diversisporales > Gigasporaceae > Scutellospora > Scutellospora calospora. The sequence continues at coordinate 12,015 of CAJVPM010000041.1, read as the reverse complement.
TCACTATACTTACTACTAGTCTAACTTAGAAAACTCTGCTGAAGGTACAAGCTTAATGATTGCAAACCATCTTCAACCTTATATCCATAATATAATTACACATCTAGGAGGAGCTATTGCTATAGACCTCTTCTTCAAAAACAACTTTAAATTCAGAATTATTTCTGTATATTTATCATCTACTTGCTCTAATTGACAAAATTCAACTCAAAGCAAAGTTATTTCATAGATACAATAAGCACTAGCTAACAATATACTACTTATTGTACTAGGAGATTTTAATGCTAATACAGACCAACGAACTTCTACTTTATCCAAAACACAATTACTAATATTTCTACATAGTAATAATATGTATGATCTGAGTGAACATACTCAAAACTTACATCTATTACTCAATACAAGTAATGATATTTTAATGAACCTACAACTACTAAATGCACCTACTCTTGAAAAAATTTTTCTAAATACAAGTAGCAGCAACCTTGAACGACTCTTTAACTCAAATGAACTTTTAAAAAAAATATCAATTCTCTAATTAAATGAATAGTTCTCTTCAATATGGCATCCCTACCTCACAAAAAATATCCTCTTAAAACATCAAAAGAAAACTCACAATTTCACAATAATCATCCAACTACTCTTAATTTCAAATAACAATATAGAAATAAATAACTTAACTTAAACTCTACAAAAATAACTACAAATTACAACTAACTAAACCCAATATACAACTTTCTTCCTTATTCTCTAAAAACAACAACAACTCTTAGCCTCAGAAACAACAAAATTCTCTTCATAGAACAACTCCTTAAAGCAAACAACTTAAGCTTACTACTCTGGAATAATATTTATCTTCGCACTAATAAAATATCCAAAGGTCGTATACCTTCATAGTATAAAGATATCTCTAATACTCTCACCAACTACTATCAATTTAATCCTTCTCTAAATCCTTTTATAAGTATACTCGACCTAATCACAATCCCTTCAACTTCTCTTAAAACAAATTAGACTATTTACTTAACTAATCAAACATATCTCATCGGAAAAACTATAGCTTACTATACTAACTATATAACTTTCCAAAAATTTATTATTATTTCTCAAACAGATAGAACTACCACAATTTCCTCTTCTCAATCCTTTCTAAAAATATCACCAAACCAAACCCTAAATATCAAATGCAAAAGTCAAAAAGAAAAATCAAATTTTAAACTATCAATTAGCAATCTAGAAATTAATAATCTTATCCAAATCTCCACACAACTTCATACCCAATACCAACTCTTACCATCTCCTACTGTACAAATCTCAAATACTGAAATATCCTTAATCAAAAACACAATCAACTTACCTATATATTAGGAACAACTCATAAAACTTTATAATCTTCTCCTCAACCTCTCTCTTAATAACTTATACTTTTATACTGATGTATCTATTTATCACTCACAAACACTTTTTATTAAATCAGACTTTGGTTGGATCCTCTCTGACAACAGCTAAATAAAATTCAATGCTACTTTAACATATACTTCCAACTCAACTAGAGCAGAAATAGAAGCAATAATTATAATTCTACTTATACTTCCAATATTTTCTCACATTCATATATACATCAACAACTTATCAGCTTTACAAATACTTAAAAATCTTCTATATAATAATAATACTCAAATTAAACAACTCAACTAGGATATAATTCACATCATAAACTCCCTAATTAATTGCAAAAATATCTCCTGCACTTTTCACAAAATTAAATCTCACTCCAAAAATACTTTTCACAATATAGCAGACAAACTTGCAAAAAAAGGAATAAACAAACTACCACTTAAAATTAACCTTCAATATTTTACCCTACCTTCATTCTTTTCTTGGAACAACAATCTTATCCCTCTTAAATTATGCCAATTCAACAAATCACTCTACTTTATTCAAACTCTCAATAATATAAATCAACTGAAAACATATCAAAACTTACTATTAATCAATTTCAAACTAAACTTCTCTATCCTCAACTCACTCTTATCCAATACTAATCTTTACTCTTTTTATCTCAAAACTCTCTTAAATAATCTTCCAACAATAGACAATCTAAATATTAGACAACTTCATCTATACCTTACACCAAATTGCACCTGTTGCAACCAAAAAGAAAACACACTTCATCTTCTCCAATATAATGCATATAAAACAAACTTACTCTCTATACTTCAACACCAAATTATCCAAACTAACATATCTCTAAATATCACAAACTACTCTGTACAAACTATCATCTCAATATTCATAACTTATAACAATTCCTCTCAAACTTCTATTTCAAACTTATTTCTCTATATAATTCAAGAAACTATTCTACAACAACTTTTCATACAAATTCAATACAAACTTACTAAACTAACTACAAATTTCTTTATCAAACTTGCAAACAATACTTTAAACTGGTTCTACTCAGATATTTGGCAACCAAGAAACTAATACCAGCATATATGAGAAGCTTCTCAAAATATCACAAAACTAACTAAAAAAAACAAAACCTACAACTTACTAACCTCAATTCCTAAAAAAACTCCTATATAAACTCAACATCAAACTAATATAGATATCTATATTACAAGATAGTTCTTACAAAACTATTCACTTTTTTCATATATCTCATAATTCTTCTTATTTTATTTTTACCAAAAAGGTTTTTTCTAATCTCTTTATTTCTAATAGTAATAATAGCAATTATTTAAATTAGATATTTATAGAAAATAGGAAATATAGTGTTATATCTGATGACTTTTAGAGAAACATGGATATAAATAGAAAAACTTTAGCTATAAATAGTATTATCTTGATATTTAAATTGTACTAAAATTATTTTTTCTATACTGATATTATAATAAATAACAAAAAAAAAAAAAAAAAAAAAAAAAAAAAAAAGTACAAAAATAAAATAAATTGTTATACAAATATATACTTTTTGTAGATTATATGATTTAGAACTTTAGTATCTAGTAATTAAATTTGAATAATCTTTAGCTTATTAGATTTGTCTTAGTAAGAAGATTCTAATAGTATATATTTCATCAAAATTAGACTAGTAGATAAAAAGTTATTTCTGATAAAGTTATTTTACTTATAACAGTATAATAGTTAAATTGTTAAACTGTTATACAATAGGTCAAGAGTTCAAATTCTACTATTAACAAATTTAAATAATTATTTAAACTCTATATATTTCTGAAGTTATTATTTTATAAATTAAATTGTACTAAGTCAATTAGACTTTGAAAGTATAATATAATATTATATAAATAAATTTTAATAAAATCTATAAGCAAAAAATCTATATAATAGAAATTCTAAGTGAGTAATGTAGTATAATCTTTAATAATTACACCAATTAATATTTAATTCAAAAAAAGACTAAAATTGAAAAATATAAATCAGATACTAGAGAGTACTTATGAAGTATTCAGAAAAAGAAAACAAATACTAATGAAAAACTATAGTAAAAACTAGAGCTATATGAATATTAAAAGAGTTAAAATCTCTAGGTATTTGTAAAATAAATATAAACTATCTAAGAGTAGAAACCTAGTTTGTGAATAAAGTAACTTGATGTTTCTTAATACTAATATTTGAGTTGATATTATAGAACAAATATTTAAAAATCAGAGAACTTAAATAAAAGATCTATAAGTAAATCTTAGATATGGCAACTAGCAAGTAATATTTAAGCAGAATCTTTAAATAGACAATGACTAATTATAACTTTGTACAAATAAAAAATCTAATATCCTACTATATAATAATAGGTTATAAGTTATAAATAAATAATTACTAGGATATAGAGCTTCCTTTTTAAATAGTAAAAAAATAAAAATTTTTTTTTTTTACTGTTTAAAAAAGGAGTTCTATATCCTGGTATTTATTGATTTAAGACTTATAATCTATACTTAGATAGGGAGTACTACATTTTGTATATCAATGAGATCACAATTAGCCATATGTACAATTTTAATCATTGTTTATTTAAAGGTTCTGCTCAAAGGTTAGCTACTAACTGCTATATCTAAGATCCACTTGTAGATCTCCTAATTAAGCTCTTTGATTTTTAATGCTTTTTTTGTAATACCAACTTAAATATATGATATATTCAGAACTATGAGCTACTTTACTCACAAACTAGACCTCTACCCTAGAATATTCTATACCTATTTCATAGTCTATTCAGGGGTTTGTACTCTTGTCAATGTTTGTACAAACCCAGTTTCTACTGTGGCTCTTCACCAATAGTTCTTCAAATGTTTTATGAAGAAGTTCTTCCCAAATCCAGTTAGCTACCAAGCCAAGTTAGTGTTACCATTTCTCTCTGTGAAATAGACTTACTCACACCTAACTCAATCTGTATTTTTGTACTATTGAATCAAGCATTAGCTAGTGTGACTGTTAAAATCTGTACTATGTTACCTAAACTCAGGATTTCTACCATGCAGATTCCCTACTCATAGTTCTATCAAAATTTATTCATATAACATTGCATCTCTCCAAGTGTTATGTCACACTTCCAATATTCAATTGATATTGGTACAAGATGATTTATAGAGTTACAACCCCAGAAATAGACAGGGTTTACTGTAAGTTAGTTACAAAGATCTGAGTAATTATTCAAATTCATTAACAGTGGGATTTGAACACCAGACCTCTTACATAGTGGTTTGGCAACCTAACCATTACACTAAGATCACCAGACCTGGTAAAAAAATAAAAATAAAAATAAAAATAATAAAAAATAAATAAAAACAAGATGGGTGGCGCGAGGCGCCATCAATCGAACTAGTGATTATTTATTACTCAATACTTTATTATCAATAAGTAATAACGATATTCATCTTTTATTGTTTTTTATAAGTTTAAAATTTATAACATTGACACTTAAAAATAATTTTTACTATAGGACTACTAACATTAATTATATTGCAAAATTTAGTACAAAAATTATAGCTCACTGCATTTGCATAATGCGTATCTTGTTGTTAAAATCAATAATACGAATTTAAAAAATGAATCTTGTTCCAAATTCTATTCATGTTTATATTTGTTGATATGCAATTTAATTTCATAACTAAAATAAAATATTAATATTGCTAAAGCAAAATTTCGATAAATTAAGAAGCTCTTGGTATCAATCTTTTTATATCATTCACTGCTGTAGCATATGAATCTTTTAGTTCCTTAATACTCTCAGCCTGCTTTTTCATTTGGTCATCAATTTGTGCAAGATCAGGTTGTTCTTTAGGGAGTAGAAGAACATCAGTAAGATTCTTTGAAAAATATGGCTTTTTATAACCTTTCCAATTCTTTTGAATATCTATTACATATTCGCGAAGCTCTATTGTGCGGCATTCATAGAAACTTTAAATATAAATTTAGAAATATATAAATTAATAAAATAATTTGGTTTTGCTTGCAATTAAATAACTTACATAACAAATGGAAACCAATTTTCTTTTCTTCGTTGATGAGGTAACATATATAATAATTCAATTTCTTCTAATACCTATATCAATAAACCATTAAAAATGTATTTATAAATAGAAATATTGTTTAAAATGCCATACCTCAGCTTTTAAAATCAGAAATGCTTCACTTGTACTAGTGTCACCTATTGCATTACTTAATAATCCAATAAACAAATTCATCAAGTAAATTGTTGCCACAAAAGAAAATATCATTGTTATTAAAAGTAATGTAGGGTTAGAATCTAGATCCCAGTAAGAAATTGGGCTTGTGTCTCCTATTAAAAATGCAAATAATTTTGAAGTTGGAATATTTGTAGTATAAAAAAAATAATAGTTTAAGTTTACCTGTTAACATAATATAAACAGCAGAAATTGCTGTGCCCATCATCATAAACATATTTGTAGTCGCAGTAGGAGGTTCAATAAGTGAAGAACTTTCTTCAATCGTGCCATTAGGATCTATAGAATTATATGTTGCGGCCAAATTCCATGGATCGTTTGGGTCAGTAGAATAGCTTGGATAATCCAACGATACACTAGTAGCAGGGCGCAATAAAAGGTGTAACGAATGTGCAAAGGCAAATATAATAAATCCTAAAATCATCAAAAATGAAAATCCTTTTTTAGCTACTCCAAGTATCATAGAGAAATAAGTCCCGGAAAATTTAATAGCACGAAAAAAACATAAAAATTTAATTTCTAATAATAAAGTAGAAAAAGTAGCCAATTCGATTGGCATAACATCATTTTGAAGCCATATAATTGATGTTATCATTGGCAATAAAAATGCACCTAAATCTTTGTTAATAAAGTAAAAAATATATATAGAAATTAGTTATAAAAAAATTAAATACTATAGAATAAAATTCAAATTACCAAACCAATTCCAAGCACTAGACATATAAGTTAATGGTGCAAAAATAACTTGGCGGACTTCAAAAATTAAATGCCAAATTCCAAGAAAAATAGAAATATTTAAAAGAATGGACAGACCAAGCTGAGAGATAGTTTTGTCAAACGTTGCAGCTATTATAAAACTACAAAGAAAAACTGTATAAATAAACCATATTGCTAAATAATATTTTCTTCCATAAGTATTCCATTTAAATTTAAGTAACGCTTCTCCATTTAAATATCTATAAAATTCTTCGTTTATCATTTCAAGCTTATTCGAATATGTAAAACAGTTGGGCTTAGGTAATATAAATTCTTTCCATGAATTATATACTTTTGAATAGGAAACAAAGTTTGGTAAAGGAATTGCAAGAACTGTTGAACTATAACTAGTATAATAAAACTCCTTCACGGGTTTAACTAGATTTTCATAAAGCTTTACAATGAATTTTCGAAAAAGAGGATGATTTGTTTGAAATTTTTGAAAATTATTTTGAAAACTATTAAAATGATCAAAAAGATTAGATGTAATTATATCAAAATATGATGTTCTGGATAAATGACAATATCTTCCATAACTAGAAAGATGAGAAGAAGTTGATTCCGAACTTATTTTGGTAGTAGGGGCTATAAATGCTACCGTAGATAAAATACTTGCTATAAATGCAGGATGATTTTCTGATAATTCAACAAAATTTTCAAAAATAATACTTAGCAAAGGAATTTTAAAAATTAGATGATTATTATCCTGCATGCACTTATCCACACAGCTGCCGCCTAAAGATCTAATCCATTTATCATCCTTTACTGATATAAATGTTTTCATGAGATTTTTTCCATAACAAATTAAATAAAATTCTTCAAAAATATTATCTTTTAAAAACTGTTCAAAAAGCTGTTCGTTACCAAATTTAATATCCAAATTTTTATAGATAGTTTCATAACTTGAAGCAGGGAGAATTCTTGCCGAAGTCCAATTCTTAAAGCGATCCTCAAATTTTAAGTCACTGAAGTCGAATTCCTTTAAACTACCATTATGGTCGGATACGAAATTCTCTAAACGGCTATTACAATCATTCCAATAATAATGCAACTTAATTTCTTTGGTCTTATTGGCTTTAGAAAACTTAAAAGTCCAGATAATTACACCAATACGTGTAATCATAATAAAATCATCATTATCAAGAACTTCACAGTGTGCTATAAATTTTTTTTGATCCTTATGAAACGATGGAAGAATTTCTAGTCGGTTTTTTTTATTATTAGGATTCCAATTCTTCTTGCGATGGTTAAAGTCAGTTACTGTAAGCATTACTGAGTTGCTGCCTAATTCTAATCCCCATTTAAAATAATGCCCTTCAAATTCTTCATTATCAGAAATATATTTATTATATTTATTATTTAATATATTCTTTATAATTTTAGTTGTCTTTTCAGATGGTGTTGTAATGCTGTTTGTGTCCTTCAATTCTTTTCGTAAATATTTCATCCAATCATCAGAATTATTAGGCACTAAATCTTTGATTGACAAATTCCCATCAGTCATATAAATTATTTTGTCTGATTGAATTACGTATGGTTCTTGAATCTGGTCATTTTCAAAAAATTCACTCGCATCTATAGCATTTGTTAAATGATAAGGATCCATTATATTATATTGCTTATCTGGTGGATCGTCTAATACAAAAAGTAATCTTTCTCCTTTTTTAGAAGCGATCAAGTGAAATCTATCGATAACGTATTTTGTATTAACTAAATATTAATGAAAATAAATGATTATCAAAAAGTTATGGATATAAGTTGTTATATTAATTCAAAACTTACAAAATGCTAGGTTTATCCCAGTTTCGGTGGAGAAGACATATAAACGTGTTTCTTTAGTTTCCTCACTTTTTGCACATATTAATAATAATTCTTCATTATCACTAATTTCAATAGATTCAATTGTATAATTCCACTCAATTATAGTACGAGTTGCAACCGATAACGTTTCAATGTCCCATACTGTTATCTCATAAATCGTATCATTAAATATGATCAACTTTCCTTTAAGTGTAATATAAATTTGGTTAAAATATTTTAGTTCAATCATTGATTCACAAATCCACTTATTATCTTCACTTGAAAAAACATATGCTCTGTAAAATTTATTATTAACCATTACTATTCTTCCATTATCAGTAAAGGACAAGATATCAATTTCCTTTTGACTATCTGGAAAAGTTAACAATTCTTCCTTTTCATATTTCTCATTGTCAAATTTATTAAAATTGAAAATTTCTTGAAGAATAGACATAAATACGATAAGTTATGAATTTATGAAATAGCAATAAATTAAATTATATGACTTACTAAAATTGTAGGGATGGTCTCTATCAAGACCAATTGAAGTATGCATATTATCTGAAATTGCAAATAGTCTATCTTTTTCTTTTGTACAATTATTTTTAATGTGTTTCTCTAAAAGTTTCTCGTTATTAACGATGGTCCAGATACTAATATTGCTACCTTCGTCTAATGCCGCAACATATTTCATATTAGGCGAACAAACAATCTTCGAGATTTTTTTTATTTCCTCTATAGAAATTTCTACACTTTTATCCGGAGCTTCCTCAATAGGAATTTCTACATTTTTATACGGAACATCCTCAATAGGAATTTCTACATTTTTATCCGGAGCCTCCTCAATAGGAATTTCTAAATTTTTATCCGTAGCCTCCTCAATAGGAATTTCTACATGAGAACTATCTGTCATTTCTAATTATATTTAATAAAAACTTAATTGCTATACTTTTAATAGAGATTATAAGTTTTTTCAAATATTTTTATAACGATAAATCACTCTTTCACAAATATTTTTAATTACAATTTTTATAATGAATTGAATATTCAACTAAGCCATAATCTTCTAGCAAATATTTAAGTTTTGTGGCAATATTTTATCACGTTGGGGCTTACAAATGCTATTTAGCTTCAATATTTATTAAATATTTGATAATAAAAACATATTGTATCGCAACTCAAGGATTTTTTTAAAACGGGTTACACATTTTAAAAATTGGCTAAGAAAGTTGCCGACACGCTAAGAAATTATTTAGCGTTGTAAAATTGGGGGCTCGCTCCAGGAATGATATATTTTGATCACTAATTATAATAACTAATTGCGCTAATAACTACACTAAAAATACTACACTAAATCCTAAAACTGGAAGGCATCAATCGAGGCATGGAAAGATTTGGTCCAAGTTTTTAGTGTTGGGTTTCGATTCATTAATACTACTCAATTCAATTATCAGGGGTATTTATTGGATTTTATTATTTGAACTTTGACCGTTGAAAGTTAAAGCATTGCTTTTTATATATTATTCTGTCAAATATGTTAGAACAATAAGAATTCTAACAATTCTAAAATTCCAGTTATTCTTTGAATTCTCATAATTATTGGAATTACAGTTACTCGAGCTTTAAGAATTCTGTGAATTCGTGAATTTCGACTTTGTCGGATCAGCAATACTTCCGGGTTGGCGATTTCCTGGGATGGGCAAATTTTTTACATATCCTTAAATATTCAGTATGTATTCTTATTTAAAATTTTTACTGCGATATGTAATAATGGGAAATTATATCATCATTTATTAAATTTAATTGCCGCTAACATTAATTAAATTTTTCAAAATTTTCAATAATTTACAAAATATGTAAGGATTAAAAAATACTTATAGATTACATAAAATATTTTTTTGCTCAACTCTACAATTTCCTCCTTTACGGCGTCTTAACAAATCCTATTCTATAATTTTAATGGCACCCCGTGTTAGAGAGAGAATCGAAATGACAACTAATATATTTCACAGAAAATCATTTGATAGAATACTACTTCAAGGAAAATTAATTCACAGAAAATTATATTTCACAGACAAATTAATTTACAAAAGATTATTACAAACAAGTTTATTTTATATACAGTTCATTTTATAGACAGTTCATTTTATAGACAGTTCATTTTATAGATAATTTTTTTATAAGATTAGGTTAAAGTTTGGGTTAGGGTTTAAGAGTTAGAATTTAGGGTTAAAGTTTGTGTTAGGGTTTAAGGGTTAGTGTTTAGTGTTAAAGTTTGAGTTAGGATTTAAGGTTAGGGTAAAAAAACAATTTTCTATAAAATGAACTATTTATGAAATAAATCTTTCTGTGAAATAATTTTTCTGTAAAATAATTTGTTTATAAAATGTCTATCTGTAAATTGGGAATGTGATTCGATTTCAAAATCAAAATCGATTTTAAAATCGGATAACTTTATCGATTAATCGATTAATCGGATTAAAAAAAAAATACTATTAATTTAACTTAGCTGTATCTTCAGTAAATTATTACAATATTATTATTATTATTATTATTAAGTTTATTAAAAACAAATAAAAAGAATAATTACATCAAATAATATTTATTTCTGTAGTATTAATTATTTTTAGTATTTAAATAATATTTTATTTAAATAATATATATTACAATAAATAAAAAATAATAACTATATCAGATCATATTTATTTTTGTAGAATTAATTATTTTTGAATCTTAGTTTTTTTTACATATACAATTTATCCCTACTTTTAACAGTTAGTAGTCCCTGATCATCTAATATAAAAATCAAAACAAATCCTTTGTCTATTAGTTTAGCAATAGTGAAATGTTTTTTTAGAGAGTTGTATAAGAAAGTTATTAGTTGATTTTTTTAGAAAAGAGTTAATTTGTTCATAGCAATTTGTAAAAATAATTCCTTGAGTAAGAAGTAGAAAAATGTTTATTAGATTTTGTGAGTTAGAAGTTAGAAGAATAGACTATAGGATTGTTTGAGATGTAATATTGGTTAGATTAAGCTTATTTTAGTAATCAGTTATTTGAGTTAATAAAATATTATAAAAATTAATTGAGTGAAGTATACATGAAAGTTGGTGTTCAGTATTTTTATTTTGAATACAAAAGAAGCAATTTAAGATAAGATATAAATTTGGATATCAAATATTAAAATTTACTATTGTAGGTAAATTGTTTAGTAATATTTTGTTTCTAAGTGAGTATAGTTTAGCATTGTAATTTTGGGAGTTTATTATATTAGTAAATTAGAAGATATTAAAAGGTTGTAGATTTTGAAAGGTTTTTTGTTGAATAATTTTGTTAAAGGATTGAATTGAAAGAATATTTATGTAGAATTTATAGATTTTAAATAGTAGAGATATATACATCTATAAAAAAAAAAATAGGAAAGTAGAAGTATTTGATATTGAATTAAATTTTTGGTTTGTTAGTACTATTTTTGCTAGAAAGTTAGTAATATTATAAAAGAAGTTTTTAGAGTGTAATTTGGCTTTGTGAGTAATATATTGAATATTTTTTTTTTTTTTTTTAATTCAGCAGTTATGCCAAGACTTTATTTAGTTTTGCTTTCTGTTTGAAAACAACATTATTTAGCTACATATTATCTAATGTCTAATTTTTTAAGCCCTAACTCACTCAGTTATCCTGAAGATATCTATGTGTGATCTGCTATAGTAACCTTTGTCCTATACTAATGTAGCTAAAAAAAATAGACTACAAACTA